>APFE031735564.1:120145-144956 GCA_000404065.3 Pinus taeda | reverse complement strand
CAAAAGAAAACTTGAGTTTGCACTGTCTAGTCACTTGTAGTTGTGTTTTATCATTCAACCATCCTAATGGGTATGGTTTCTTGTGAGGTGTAGTTGTTAATCCCAATTTCTTTACAAATGCTTTAGAAATTAGATTTACTTGTGAGCCACTATCAAACAAAGTATCAATCTTTTGATTTTTGGAAATGACTCGAATATGGAAAAGCTCACGTCTTTTTCTCTCATGTTCTCCATCAATGACAGATTGAACAGAATTACTAGTAGATGCTTTAGAATTCTTACCTTCTATACCTGTGGCTGCAATTATTGTTTCATCTCCCGAGTCTAATCCCAAATCTTTTTGAATAGCTGCATCAGCCTTCTTCTTCTTGCCCTCGGACTTCTTAGGCCTCAGCACTGGATGCAGAATACAACAGTGCTCATCATCATGCCCCTCCTTTTTACAGTGAGTGCATGAAGATTTGCCTTTTTGTGCAGTGTTAGCCTTGCTTGCTTTCCACTTATGCTTTCTTTTCTCCTTGCTCTTTCTTACAGTGGGTTGGGATGGTCCCCCAACTCCTGGATTTCCATTCTTTCCTCTAGTTTCTAGATGAGTAGCTTGTACAGATACCTCATCTATACTAGTGGGTTAAACATGAGGATGGTATGCCTCATGTAGCTGTGTAGACCACCAATGTACTTCAAAAGAGTTTCTAGTGAGTCTAATGAGATGCCCAACATCAATGCTCTCTTTCTGAATTCTTGAGTATACCCTTGCACACTTTACCCTTTGAACTACCGAAGAGTTTGCCAACTCATCATGGCTTGTTGCATGTAGGCCAATGGATAAAACTGCTTTTTGATGGCAGAGACAAAGTCGCTCCAGACAGAGATGGTATTACAATGCTTCTTCACATCAGCTTGGGTTCTGCCTTCCCACCAAACCAAGGCAATGCCTCCTAGGCGTAGGCTTGCCAACTGAATCTTACTCCTGTCTGAGTCTATGTTTTGTACCCTACAATACACATCAATTTGTCTTATCCAGTTGTCCAACTTTTAAGCATTCAACTCTCCATCATATATAGGCAAATTAAATTTAACATCTAACTTAATCAAAGATGCTTTCTTATTATGCACAGGGCTACTAGGAGGTGTAGGAAAGATTTCTTCTTTTCCCTTTCCTTTAGAGTGGTCATGAGAATGAGATTCTTCTTCTTCTTTATCTTGTTTAGAGCCTGATGAATATTCATCCTTATGCTTTCTAAAGTGCCTATACATTTCTTCTACCATAGACTTCATAGCTAGGAAACTTTCTACAAACTGGGGGTTTGGCCTTGCAGAACCCTCTTCTGACATTGTCTTTCGAGAATAGACTCTCCCAATTTCAGGATTAGTTTCCACCAACTCTCCTTCTCCTAATTTGAGCTTTGATCTAGTGATCATTCATAGTTAAACCAACACAAGCTTGTCTAACCTTACAACCTAGAGCTCTGATACCACTTGATCTGATAATCACCCTATGAGTGACCTTAGTTAAAGATTTAACGAACAAAGGTATTACAGACTCATGTGCTGGTGTGTGTTCTGTGTAATTGAAACAACAGATGGATCAGATTGCCAACACACAGACATTTTACATGGAAAGACAGCAGAGAAATACAGTAAGCAACACAAAGTCACAAACATATTTTAATAAGGAGTTCACCCTATTCTCCAAGGCTACGTCTCCGGTCCAGCTTCAGTGGTGGCCTTGTTTTATTGTGTCTTGCAATAAAGAATTTACAATGCAGGGACTCAATATGAGTTCTCCTGACAACAAATTTTGCTTGGCAAGGTGGTTCTTGGATTACCCAAGCCACTGAGAGTTCACAGACTCTTTTTTTTCCTATCAGCTCTGTGACTTTTGGTCTACAGTGGAAAGAGCCAACTGTGATGCTCAATCCAGACAAATTCCTCGATGGGAAGGCTTGATGCTTCAAGCTCTTTGGTGCTCGATGCTGCCTGTGGTCAGCTCGGCCCTTTGTCTCCTCTGCTTGGCTTTACTTCTCTCTGTGCTTAGTCTTCCTCTCAGGGTTCACTTCTCACTGTCTCTCTTGGTCACTTGGACTCTTCGATCTGAATCTCTCTTCTCTCTGATCTGCCGTTCATTGTCTCGGCTCATGGCTTTAGCCATTCAACCTCCGTGTCTGTTCGTTTCTTCTCCTTCCCGCGTCGATTCGCCTGTCGCCTTTGTGCTTGGAATTCCCTGTTCGGCGTCAACATAATTCTCAGGAAGTAGCCACGTGTCTCCATCGGAACTCTGCCAGTGCGCTTGTCGATTCATTGCTTTCTCCGTCGTGGCGGTCAATGGATTCCAAATCCTCTTAAATCACGGTTTAATCCCTTGTCAATTCCACTCTGTCTATCGGGCGCAATCTCAGCCATCTGATCTGGGCTCCGCTAGATCCAACGTCATTCGCACATCGAGCGCGGTTGACTTGCTCGATTGATAGCGTGCGATCACGGCGGTTTTTCTCTCTCCTCCGTTGCCACGTGTCGATTGCTGATTGTGATCACTCCACTTTCTCCAAAACTGCTTACCGTTCAAGGGCGTCCCGGGGAAACCGCCGGTTTTTCGGTGTGGGTCCCGCCTTTTTTCCTTCGACGCCTTTTCCTTTTTCCGCTCGCGGTCCTTCAGTTCCTCCATGCGACGAGGTGCTGGAGGCTTTCCATTTTAGCCATTTTCACCTAGCTTAGCATGCGCTAATGCGCATCAAAAACCAGCTCCTTTTCCTGATCCGGGCTTCCCAGGGGCTATTTTGGTCTCCTGTGCAGTCTCCATGGGCATTGGTCAGCGCGCTTTGACCGAGGTCCTCGTCGTTCCACGCTGGATGCCATGGCGACTGGTTCAGGGTATTTTCGATTGTTGTTTTGCATTCTTCAAGGATTTGATCGACCTATTTTAGTCATGGTTCTATTACAGTCGTTTATGGATCTGATTCGGATCACCAAAGGATCCTAAAACTCCCTTATTTTTTAATATCTTTAACTATAAAGTGCCAATAATGGAATCTTCGATATAGTGTTACGATAATTTTATTGGGTATATCAGGCCCTGAGAGTGTTATACAATAAGTTTAGAGGGATTGATGAGACAACAAATTTGATTCCCAAGCAGCACAAAGGCCATCCCCATTGATCGCTCCCAACTCCATAAAATGGGAAATTCAATCAATTCAGACGAAAAGCGACAAGTGGATGGATTGAGTAACAAAAAGAGGCACATTGTAGCATATACGTGGCTTGATCAAAGGTTATCACAGGAAGTGGTGTGGAGATATTTTGGTTATATTCATGATTTAGTTTTTCCCATGTTTTGTATTCTATTGTTTTGTTATTCTGTTATGAATGTATTTTAAAGAAGGAATCGTTATGTTGCAATGATTTGAGCGACAAATCCTTTGCACGCTGAGACAGCTAGTCGATCAAACAACTGGAGCTCAGGCTAAGATATTTTTGTAACCGTATTCAAAGCTTCCCCTCTCCTTATAAAAAGAGGGAAGAAACAATTAAGAAGGGTTCCCTAATTCTGCAAGCAAGAGGCTCAAATTCTGTGGTTCCACATTGGTTCTACTTTCTTGTTCATGAGAGATTTGAGAAATAAGTGTTGAATGTATATGGAATGGTGATTTGGAATGATCTTGGAGGATTAATGAAACTATTATGTTGATTCCTATCAAAGCAATAAGCAATATGGTTTCCTCTTTGTATTTCACTTCATGTATGTATTTCTTCTCCTAAAATTGTGTAAAGAATATGCAATTTTCACTATCTCATGGTTATATGCATGTTGTTGAGGAGTAATAGTCCCTGTGTTAATTAAATATTTACATGAGTTATTTGATAGCTTACAATACATTTATGATCACATATTTACTTATGGTGATTAGTGACAAGTGTGTCCATGAGGCATAGAGTATGAGATATTAGATTTCTCTCCACAATTTTTGCCAATTCACTTTGTCATTCATTTATACTTCTATTGGAGCTTGATGCTCAGGATTCTACGTTGTATCCAACACTTTGCATCAAATTCCCTTCTTTCATTCCTCCACTTCATGTTACTACAACACCAATATTAAGGCTACCTATTGTTGTTGTCGGCCACCATAACTAGTCATTTCTCTTTGAGATTAACTAGATCTAGCCCCTGTGTATTTAGATCCATGTATATGCTTGAGTCTACCTTAATGAAAGACTATTGAACCAAGGCCCCATTGTTATATTTTTAAAACTACGTGACAATTGGAGTGCAACAGAAACCCTATTCATAATATTCACATGCACTCATCTCTTAAGATGTCCAAGGCACTAGTATACAATCAACCCAGAGGTTGTTGCTAGGAGGTTTCTATATTTCCTGAAGCACTTGTACAACAGGTGATAGAGAAAGCTACACCATATTTTTTGCATTGTTGCCAAGGAATGTATTAGAGATTTTTTCCCCTAGGTACGACAAATATTTACATTCCCTCTGTTAGGCGAGTAAGGGAAATGTGGGTTAAAGATCTCTCACCTTGGAAACTCCATTGTCTTAATTTCATTATAAACTTCCATATTTTTATCTAGTTATTATGGATTATTAGAGGCCCCATACTGCTTAGATACCTCTCAGCAAAGAACACCACTTGTATCTGACCCAAAAAGAATCATATTTAGAAATGTGGGTTGAAGATCTCTCACCTTGGAAACTCCACTGTCTTAATTTCATTATAAACACTTTGGCGACTCCACTGTCCATATTTTAATCTAATTATTCTGGATTATAAGAGTCCCCATATTGCTTAGATACCTCTCAACAAAGAAAACCACATGTATCTGACCCAAAAAGAATCATATTAAGAAAGATGTGGAAGAAGAACCAAACTCCCTTACTCGAAGTATAAATCAACTAGTGGAGCTCTTGGAGAGCACAGAGCAGGTAAACTACAGGTTAATCAACTACCAACAGAAGATGAAATCTCTATTCGATAAGAAAGCTAAATACACACCTCTCTTGTGAAAAGATGTTTGGAGATGGGATGTGAGGAGAGAAGGAAAAGGGAAACATGCTAAATTTGATCCCTTCAAAATTGTTGAGACAAAGGGAAACAATACTTTTTGCTGGAAAAATTGGAGGGTGAAATGATTGAGCTGCCTATAAATAAGCAATTCCTCAAGCTTTACTTCTGACACTAAAAGGTTCATTTTTCATCCATTGTACATGCTGGTGAGCCATTGTAAAATATCAGTAATACTTTTAGTTTTTTATGTTTTTATTTTTACATACTTGAATAAAATGACTCCATGCCTAATGGATAGAAGGTTACTAGTGTGCAGGTTCTCATTACCTCATTAGTAAGGGATTGTCCCCTGGGGGAGCCAATGTTATCACCTACTACAAATTATGTTTTCAATTGTCAAATGAGTGCAAAAGAGCAGAGAAGTTAACATCCATCTTCCAAGTCTCAAAAGGATTCAAAGTTTAAATCAAACCCTCTCCATTGGAAAGTGCTCTCAATAAGATTTCCAACGATATGTGGAAGTCCAAAAATGGATTCCTGGATCAAAAGTTACGCTCTTATGAATTTAAAGGATGAAAGCCTCAAGGAAAGAAGGCATATTGATGATCGACGATCACACATCAAAATTGCAAGCACATCGGCGTATCGCATGTTAGAGGCGTGATATTGGAGGTTGTAGTAATAAAGATCAGCGGTCGGCGCAACGCATCAACGATCGAAGGATCGTAACTCTTGAACGCGTGAACCTTGAAAATATGCCGATAGTGTAAAATCGTTGGGGGGACCAAAAATAAATTTACAAAGGATTTCCTCATAAAAAGAAGGGTGAACGAGCCATTCTCTCTCCTCCAATAGGATGCGTGGTAGCATCTAGTTGGTCCTGATAAGCTACACGTGGCAACACAAGATTGGTTCTGATAAGGACATGTGGCAGATGATGTCAGCATGACATGGTGGTACAGAAGGACACATGGCAGTTTGTTTTGTCATTTTTAGGGGGCCTATGGGGGCATATCCGGGTGACACATGTCACCACTTAGGAATTTCCATGTGGCATCGATGACGTCACATCGACAATCGCATATCGGAGGTTAACGGTTATTGACACTTTAAAGTAGTGCACACTTGAAACATGTCAATAAGGGGGTTCCGATATAAGGGCTAGCACACAATCACGAGAAGAGCCAAAGGACAAAGGGAGTAGGGCCGGGGCAAAGCACAGAGGGCTATCGGCAAAACCTGAATATCATGGCTCCATAATCAAAGCCCAATTGGAAATTGCTGATAAGGGGGATCCAACATATTGGGCTAGCGCATGATCGCTATAAAAACTCAAAGGGAAGGGGCGCTAAGCTGTTTACAAAGGAAAAAGGCCCCCGAATAGGAAAAAAAGGCCCTAGTTCTTTAAGGCTAAGCACTCGGCCATGACAGTTGGTCCTATGGAGGAAAATGCTGAAAGGGGATAAACATAAGGGGGCCAAAGGATCATGGAACTTGCCCATTTTGTAATATTTGTAAGTATAAAGTACCAATAATGAGAATATAGGATATAACGTTACGACAATTTTATTGGGTATATTAGGGCGGGAGAGTGTTATACAAGAAGTTTAGAGGGATGGATGAGTCATATCTTCGATTCCCAAGCAGCATAGAGGCCATCCCCATTGATTGCTCGCAGCTCCAGAAAATGGGAAATTCATTGAGTTCAGGCAGAAAGCAACAAGGGGATCGACCGAGTAATAGAAAGAGGCACATTGTGACAGGTACGTGGATTGATCAAAGGCCATCACATGAAGTGGCGTATATTTTGGTTATAGTCATCATTCAATTTTTTCCATGTTTTGTCTTTTGTTGTTTTGTTATTACGTTATGAATGTATTTGAAAGAAGGAACCATTCTGTTACAATGATTTGAGCAAGAGAGCCTTTGCACGCCAAGACATCTAGTCGATAAGAGAGCTGGAGCTCAAGCTAAGATATTCTTGTAATTGTATTAAAATCTTCCCCTCTCTTTATAAAAAGAAGGAAGAAATAATTAAGAAGGGTTCCCGAATTTTGCAAGCAAGAGGATCGAATTCTATGGTTCCACATTGGTTCTACTTGCCTGTTCAAGAGATATTTGAACGATAAGTGTTGAATGTATATGGTCTGGTGATTTGGAACGATCTTGGAGGATTAATGAAACCATTATGTTGATTCCTATAAGAGCAATAAGAAGTATGCTTTCCTCTTTGTATTTCACTTCATATATGTTTTTCTTCCCCTGAAATTGTGTAAGAAGCTGCAAGTTTCACTCTCTCATGGTTATATGTATGGAGGAGTAATACTCCCTGTGTTAATTAAAGATTTACGTGAGATATTTGATAGCTTACAATACCTTTATGATCACAAATTTACTTATGTTGATTAGTGACAAGTGTGTCCATGAGGTATAAAGTATGAGATCTTAAATTGCGCTCCACAATTTCTGCCAATTCACCTCCTCATTCTTTCATACTTCTGCTAGAGCTTGATGCTTAGGATTTTGCATTGTATCCAACCCTCTGCATCGAATTCCCTTCTTTCATTCCTCCACTTCATGTTACTACAAATCCAATATTAACGTTGCCTATTGTTGTGTGTCGACCACCAGAATTAGTCATTTCTCTTTGAGATTAACTAGATCTAGCCCCTGTGTATTCAGATCCATGTATTCTCTTGAGTCTACCTTAATGAAAAATTATTGAACCAGGCCCCCGTATTATATTTTTCAAACTACGTGACAATTGGAGTGTAGCAGAAAGGCCTTTTCATAATATTCACATGCACTAATCTCTTACGATGTCCTAGGCACTAGTCTACAATCAACTTAGAGGTTGTCTCTAGGAGGTTTCTATATTTCCTTAAGCACTTCTACAAGAGGTGATAGAATAAGCTACAACATATTTTTGGCATTATTTATAGGAACGTATTAGAGAATTCCCCCTGGGTACGACAAATCTTTACATTCCCTCTGTTAGGTGAGCAAGGGAAGTGGGTTGAAGATCTCTAACCTTGGTGACTCCACTGTCTCAATTTCAATATAAACACTTTGGCGACTCCATTGTCCATATTTTTATCAGATCATTCTGCCTGATAAGAGGCCCCATACTTGCTCAGATACCTCTCAACAAAGAACACCACATGTATCTGACCCAGAAAAAAACATATTCAGAATGATTTGGAGGAAGAACCAAACTCCTTGACTCAAAGGATAAATCAACTAGTGGAGCTCTAGGATAACAAAGAGTAGGTAAACTACAGGTTAATCAGCTACCAGTAGAAGAAGAAATCTATGTTCAATAAGAAGGCTAAATATAGACCTCTTCAGACAGGAGATATAGTTTTTAGATGGGATGTGAGGAGAGAAGGCAAAGGGAAACATGCCAAATTTGATCCCTTATGGTTTGGACCCTTCAATATTGCTGAGACAAAGGGAAAAAATACTTTTTTGTTGGAAAACTTGTAGGATGAAATGCTTCAGCTTCCTATAAATGGGAAATTCCTCAAGCTTTACTTCCAGTACTAAAAGGTTCATTTCTCACCCATTATGCATACTAGTGAGCCATTGTAAAATATCAATAATACTTTCAACTATTTATGTTTGTGTTTTTGTTTTTATATAATTGAATAAAATGACTCCATGCCCAATGGATAGAAGGCTACTAATTTGCAGGTTCTCAACACCTTGCTAGGAAGGCACTGTCCCCAGGGGAAGCCAATGTTGTCACCTACTGCCAATTATGTTTTCAACTGTCAAAAGAGTGTAAAAGAGCATAGAAGTTTGCAGTGATCTTCCAAGACTCAAAATGACTCAAAGTCTAAATTATAACCTCTCCATTAGAAAGTTCTCTGAACAAGCTTTCCAATGATAAGTGGAAACCCAAAAATGGACTCTTGGATCAAACTTTACGGTCTTCTGAAGTTCAGGGATGAAAGCCTCAAGGAAAGAAGGCATATCGACGATTGACGATCACACATCATAACTGCAAGCACATTGGTGTATCACATGTCAAAAGTGAAATATCGGAGGTCATAATATCGAAGATCGGTGGTCGACACATCGCAACATCAAGTATATTGGCACATCAGTGATCGAAGGATCGCAACTCTTGAACATGTGACTGAAAATATGTCGATAGTGTAAAATCGCCCGGAGACCCAGAAAATAATTTACAAAAGATTTCCCCGCAAAACGAAGGGAGAACAAACCCTTTTCTCTCTCCTATAATAGTATGCGTGGAAACATCTGGTTGGTCCCAATAAGCTACACATGGCGGCACATGATTGATTCTGATAAGGACACGTGGCAATCATTTGGAGGGGGCCTATCGGGGCATATTAGGACAACACATGTCACCACTTAGGAAGTTCCATGTGGCAGCAATTATGCCACATCGGTAATTGCATATCGAAGGTTGATGGATATCGACACTTTAAAGCAGTGCACACTTGAAAATTTTCAATAAGTGGTCTTCGATATAAGGGCTGACACACAGTCACGAGAAGATCTAAAGGACCAAGAGGCGGGGCCAGGGCAAAGCACTGAGGGCTATCAACGAAACCTGAATATCGCGACTCTAGAATAAAAATCCCGATTGGAAATCGTCGATAAGGGGGCTTTGATATATTGGGCTAGCGCATGGTCGCTAGAGGAATTCAAAGGGAAGGGGCGCTAAGCTGTTTATAAAGGAAAAATGCCCCCGAATAGGAAAAAAAGGCCCTAGCGTATTAAGACTAAGCAATCGGTCACGACCCTCGGTCCTATAGAAGAAAATGTTGAATGTGGATAAACATAAGGGGGCCAAAGAATCTTGGAACTCGCATGTTTTGTAATATTTTTAAGTATAAAGTACCAATAATTAGAATCTCTGATAAAGTGTTACGACAATTTATTGGGTATATCAGGCCCTAAGAGTGCTATACAATAAGTTTATAGGGGTGGATGAGTCAAAAACTTTGATTCCCGAGCAGCATAGAGGCCATCCCCATTGATCGCACCCAGCTCCAGAAAATGGGAAATTCATTCAGTTCAGGTAGAAAGTGACAAAGGGATCGACTGAGTAACAGAAAGAGGCACATTGCAGCAGATACGTGGCTTGGTCAGAGGCCATCACAGGAAGTGGAGTGGAGATATTTTGGTTATAGTCATCATTCAATTTTTCCCAAGTTTTGTGTTTTTTGTTTTTTTGTTTTTTTTGTTATGAATGTATTTTAAAGAAGGAATCATTTTGTTGCAATGATTTGAGCGACAGAGCCTTTGCACGCTGAGACAACTAGTCGATAAGATAGTTGGAACTCAAACTAACATGTTTTTGTAATTTTATTCAAACCTTCCCCTCTCCTTATGAAAAGAGGGAAGAAACAATTAAGAAGGGTTCCCGAATTCTGCAACCAAGAGGCTCAAATTCCATGGTTCTACATTTGTTCTACTTGCCTATTCATGATTGATTTGAGCGATAATCATTGAATGTAAATGAATTGGTGATTTGGAACGATCTTGGAGGATTAATGAAACTATTATGTTGATTCCTATGAGAGAAATAATCAATATGTTTTCCTCTTTGTATTTCACTTCATGTATGTTTTTCTTCTCCTGAAATTGTGTAAAGAAGTTGCAGGTTTCACTCTCTCATGGTTATATGTATGTTGCTGAGGAGTAATAGTCCCTATGTTAATTAAAGATTTACATGAGTTATTTGATAGCTTACAATACCTTTATGATCGCATATTTACTTATGTTGATTAGTGACAAGTGTGTCCATGAGGTATAAAGTATGAGATCTTAAATTGTGCTCTACAATTTCTGCCAATTCACCTCCTCATTCTTTCATACTTCTGATGGAGCTTGATGCTTAGGATTCTGCGTTGTATCCAACCCTTTGTATCGAATTCCATTCTTTCATTCCTCCACTTCATGTTATTACATTGCCAATATTAAGGTTGCCTATTATTGTGTGTTAGCCACCATAATTAGTCATTTCTCTTTGAGATTAACTAGATCTACCCCTGTGTATTCAGATCCATGTATTTGCTTGAGTCTACCTTAATGAAGACTATTGAACCAAGCCCCCTTATTATATTTTTCAAACTACGTGACAGTTGGAGTGCAGAAGAAAGCCCTATTAATAATATTTACATGCAGTCATCTCTTAAGATGTCCTAGGCATTGGTCTACAATTAACCCAAAGGATGTCTCTGGGAGGTTTCTATATTTCCTAAAGCACTTGTACAATAGGTGATAGAAAAAGATACAACAATATATGTGTTTTGGTTTACCTTTATACATGCATATGTGTATTGTAAATACTACAATGAGCTATGTTATAAAGTTCCAATAAGTAGTATGTTGTAAATATTGCATCAACATGTGTTATAATGCTCCAATAAGCAGTATGATAGTCATGGTTTTCAACAAGTGTTCATTGTAAATGTTGCATCAAGCTATGTTATAAAGTTCCATGAGTAGAATTTTTTGCTGGTTGTAAGCATCATAGAACATCAAGGATGGTGTTCCCCCAAGGGGGAGGGGTTTATAACAACCCTTGGTTGATTTTCCATGTAAATAAAATAAGGCCAAGGTCATGGGGCACATATTCCAAGTTGAATGGTGGGAAAAACATTATAGTGGGAATCATTTGTGGTTTATTTATGACTATGGAAACAGGCAAAGGCAAATAAACAATAATTAACATTTAATTATGAAAAAAAAAATTGAGAAAAGGAATATGAAAAGACAATGCATGCAAGGGAAATTAGCGGGAAAATGAAGGAAAATGAAGAAAATAGAGGCATTAATGATAAAAAGGCATCAAAGAAACAATTCACAACTTTTGGCTAACTTTTTGACAATTTTGTGTGGAGCTCTAGTTCATTCTCTCACACTCTTGCACACTTAAGCACCTTCTTAGAGCACTCTAGCATTCATTTGGATTTGGAGCAAGCAAGCAAAGGAAAGCAAGGAAACACAAGGAGATAGTTGGATCAACAACTACAATTGCATTGCTTTGTAGGTAACAGGTTGGATGTGTGATCTCCTTGTTGGTTTTTGGATGCATGGTATATGCATATGATTCCTTGGTTATTTTGTTGTCATAGGCATGGGATTTGCCTGGATTGACAGTCGTTCAACCTTTCCTTTTCATTTCCTGGATAACCATTGTGTTGTGGGTTCCCTACTTATTTTTCTAATTGGTTCTGAGGTTCCCTATGGTTGTGGGTTGGAACAAATTCTATGGAGTCCTAAAACAACTTGGGTCCCCTGGAGGCTGTGGGTTGAGTTACTAGTCCCTGGAGGTTGTGGGTTGGGACAAATTCTTTGGAGCCCTGAAACATCTTGGGTTCCCTAGAGCCTGTGGGTTGAGATACCAGTTCTTGGAGCCCTGGATAGATTGGGTAGAGACCGATATGGTTGTTGTCAGTGATTTCTGGACCGATTATGTGAAATAACTGTGGTGGAGAGTTGAGGTGGTTCGGCCTCTGGAAGCCCTGGTCGGTTTTGTTTTGGTTTAACCCTTATGATCCCACATTCACTCTTGGAGTATGGTGCGAGGGTGATTGGTTGAAAGAGATATTTTGGTTCAACCAATCTATGGCCAGGTGTTACATGGAAGTCCATGAATTGGTTGGATTTTGCATAGGTTAATATGAGCTATTTTCCTATTGTGATCTATGAGCATTTGGAATTATCATGATGGTGATCTCATGGTTTCTATTCGGTTTATATGTTGGCTATATGATTTATTCTCGCTATGGATCTTGTTCACAATTTGATAAGTTACTGGATGGTTGATGAATGCATGTGCTAATAAGTGTTATTGCAGTTAGCAAGAGATTGAATAGAGCCTTCTTGGTGATTCTCATATGAAATTCAAATATTTATGATCGGATATGAATACATGACCTGTAGCTTACGTATTTATCATATGTTTGACGAAATGTCTATCTTGCATTAGGCATGTATTGGTCAAGATATAGCTCAAACTTTGTTTGTTTAGCATTGTTATCATCATTGTCATGATTCTAGAAAGTTATAGGCAAATTTGGGCAGTGGTCTAGAGGCTAGCCTGAAAAAGTGGCATGGATAACGTCATTAAAAGTGACCACATACAATGAACTAAAGGAATTGGGTCATAACTTCATAGAGATAGGTTTGTGGGTGTGGTTATAACCTCCCAACCACATGCATGTAGTGTTATAGGTGTAGTTGGAGAGTAAAACTTGTGAAAAGGAGTTCCAGCTCAAGGATTGACCACCTAGGGTGCCTGTTAGGATCCTGAGTGGTCTGTAGTCTCTGAGGGATGTCAGTTTGTTTCTAGTTAGTCCACCCCACTTCCATAACTGGAACTCGGAGGTCAAGTCATATCATAGTGACACTCGACTCATGTTTACCCTAGGGAGCATGTAAAAGTGGGTAAATGTGGGGTGGGGGGTTACACTCATGATCTTGAGTTGGAAGTTATCATTCATGCATTGAAGATGTGGAGACATTATCTCCTTGGCAGGAGGTTTTTTGGATGATGAGTGATCATAGTGGGTTGAGGTATTAGTTTGAACAACCCAATTTGAATGCCAGACAAGCTAGATGGTTGGATACCTTCAGTGAGTTTGATTTAGTTATGAAGTACATTAAGGGAAAGGAGAATAAGGTTGTAGATGCTCTCAGTAAGAGAGCTCTTATGGCACAGATTTACAAGAGAGGATCTTGCATGTAGGGCAACATGGTGAGAGCTAGCAACAACTGAAGCATAGATTACAACAACAAGGTGAAGGTGATAGGGATGAGGTGTATCAACTCACAACATATGGCTTGGTTAAATTCAGGAGCAAGATCTATGTATTAGATAACAACGAGTTGAAGAAGATTATTTTGAGAGAGTTTCATGTCAAGCCATATTCATGCCACCCATGATACTAGAAGAGTTTGAAAACTGTTAATAAGTTCTACTATTGGATGAATATGAAGAAAGAGGTGGTCAAGTTTGTCACAAAGGTATTGGATTGTCAGTAGGTAAAAGCTGAATGCAAGCATCCAGCTGGTTTGTTACAACCTATTCCTATTCCATAATGGATTTGGGAGTTCGTTTCCATGGACTTCGTTACAGGATTTTCGAAGACATCAAGGCAACATGACTCCATCATGGTTGTGGTTAACAGGTTGAGCAAGGTAACTCACTTCATTGCAGTGAAGTCTACTAATTCAACTAGTGAAGTAGCTCAAATCTTCATTAGGGAGATAGTGAAGTTGCATGGAGTTCCCAAGAAGATTATATCATACAAATATGCCAAATTGATGAGCTTAGGTATTGCAACAAGAATGCTGCAACTCCTAGGGCTACCAGCTTTACTTATCAACCCGGGGTTCGTACAAATTTGGAGGTGATAGTGCTATATGCACAAGTAGAAGTGAAGGTCCTATATATTGTCACTATTTATCTGGAAAGAGACCCCATGGGTTCCAAGCCAAACTTCTATAGGGTCAGAAGAAGCTTAAATCATTGATGGAATAAGAGCACACCTATTCTAAGAGAGAGCTACTCTACTGCAGTAATGAGGAAAACAACATGAAATGCTAAACTCACACCATAACCTAACTAACCAATTAAATAACTATGCTAACCAGAATTGCTAAAACAATCACTAACCTAAGGCTACTATCTAAGTTGCAGAAGTAAAAAACATTAAACTAGACTAAGGTGTAAGCAAAGAAACTTAGACTAAATCGGGTTTCAAGTGGAAGAGAAAGCAGAGGTCGAAATCAATGAAAGGAGGACGTAAGGACACAATAGCGCATAGGGACCGTTGGATCAATCAATGAATAGAAGATGGAAGGTGGAGATTTTATCGCGGGGCTTAAGTGAATAAATGGATGAACTGGGTTAATGGATAGGATGAATGGTGGAGATCATATCGTGAGGGATTAAGTGAGTGGAAGGACGAACGAGGTTAAGAGGAGATGAATGGCCGAGATCTAAGCATGGAGATTAAGTCAAGCGATGGACATACGAGGTTAACACAATGATGAATGACTGAGATCTTATTGCACAGATGAAGTCAAGAGATGGACGACAAAGATCGTATCGCAGGAAACAGAAACGTGCGGAAATGATGGAGCGAGTTTCTAAGGTGGTAAGTAGTTTCTTGTATGCCCTCAAGGTAGTAAACAGAATTCTGAAATTTCATGCGATTAGCCTTACTGTGAGACACATATCATGAGGAAACCACTTTTCTCGCGTGCTCTCAGGCGGATAATGTTTGTGCAATAATCCGCGCGAGATTGCGTGATAGCCATTGTATCAGGCGGGGCTGATCAATGGTGGAGATCGACCAAGCTAGCTGGCGATTAGGTGAAGCAATAGCCATCAGATCAGGCGAGGCAGATCGACGATGGGGGTTTAAAGCGCATAAAGTGATCGGGTGACGCGATAGTCGTCAGACCAAGAGATAGATCGACGATGGAGATTAAAGCTAATAAAGCAAGTGGTGGACTTCATGCGAGGCGAAAGTTGAATAAAACTAATGAATCAGATGGTGGTTGTGAAGGTTTGTTGTGGATCTGACGGTGAAGAAGTGATGCATGAAGGACGTGCTGAAGGACGTGCAGGTGAACAAATAAATGTATCAAACAAAGAACTCCATAGCTCATGCGAGAACCAGAAACCTATGTTTTTGGGTTGCTAAAGGGTCTCTTCCTCAAGTCATGGACCTAGAGGGAGGAGATGACGCTGAGACACCTGCACACAACCTGATAGTGATCTTTTTCGCCTAGCTGACTTGTAACTAAAAGAAGGCACAAATGGAAGTAAACTACAACACAACCAATCTACTTTACGCTATTGTAATGAAAATGCAGTTACCTAAGCAAATAACCAGAAAAACCATGAATCCTACTTAAGCAAATGAACAGAACCAGGAAGCTACTTAAGCAAATAAACAGAACCAGAAAGCTACTAAGCAGATAAAAAATGAAAAACCATGAATCTATTTAAGCAAATGAACAGAAATATATGTTAACACAACAGTACAATAAAGAGGACCTTTGGCTGCTTGGGTCGAGCCCTAACCCAAGAGCTTCAGCCCTTGGAGTTAACTCAGAGTTGGCTTAAACAAAACTCATTCTTATTATAAAAACCATGGATTACAGAACAACTGTCACAAGTCTCTTGCAGCTCAGAAATAAACTAGAGTTTTACAATGAAAGTCTTAATCCTACTGAGGTCCTAAGCCTCTCTATTTATACATCTAAAGTCTCCAACGAATTCCTTCCAAATAGGGAGGCTAGGCTTCCCACTCAAGATAAACTAGTTTCTGTCACTTTCACTTGCTCGACTGTCTTCTAGTCTTCAAAGTGATGGCTGTTTGCACTTCGAGATGATGGAGGAATATTCGAATGGAGGGGTAGTAAATGAGGAGTATTTATCTCCTATAATTACTTTCCCTTATCCCATTCGAGTTTTGACCAAGGTCTTTGCCACAACTCCTTGCTTTTATCCTTTATGCCTGCATTTTTCCTTGCTTTTATCCTTTATTCCTGCATTACATGCACTTTAGACCACAAAGCAAAATATCCAACTCTAACTCATCTCATAAACAAAATATAATCAAAAGTATGCAATAAGTTGTGAGAATAGTTGGTTTTACTAAGCTAGGAGGTGAATTAAGGACAATTAAGGCCCGTATAATTACTCGATGATGAGGCTCATCATCACCCCCTACTGAAAGTGTTGCTCATCCTCTGAGCAACTTAGTCAATGTCCATGTCCTTCATGGATCCGGTAGCCTCTTTGACATCCCATGTTTCTATTGTAGTCTCTTCTTCTTGTTTATAGAAGTTTGCTTTCCTTTCTACTCCTTCCCACTGCTTCTTTTCCTCTTCTTCTTTTCTCCCTTCTCGCATCTCTAGGAGTAGTGGTGGACTGAGTTTTAGGCCTATCCAATTGAACTTCAACCTTTGCATTGATTGTTTATACATAGGTGTCCTGTTGAGTGCCTCTCTCAACCTTTGGGGGGAGAGATATTATCTGATCTTCAAGCTGTGTGGCAGTGTTTTCTATCTCCTTTAGTAGGCATGTATATATCATTTTTTTAGCAGCCTAAACATATCCTCAAAATGTGAAATTGATTGCTCTTGGGCAGCAAGATATCTAGGGGCCAGCTGAGGATCATTTGCAGTTAAATTATGGGTGCTGGTTAGGGCCATGGGATTTGATTGTTCAGCTTTGATAAATAAAAGGTTCATTTTTCTCTCTGGCCAATATTATTTTCATCTCTATAGCCCTTGACTTCTTATGGTTCATCGATGATGCCAAAGCCATTAATTGTAGATCTCCTAACTCTGCATTAGGATCCCAAATATTCATGTCTGTGAGGGCCATGTTGTGCAAGTAAAAATCAGCCATTTTGGCCCTATCCTCTAGTGCATTTTGATCACAAAGCTCAATAAACTCCCTGTAGTCCTAAAATGGCATGGTGCCCCTTTGTGCTAGTCCTTTAATCTAAAATTGCAACTATTGTTCTCTGAGGTAAGGAGCATAGGATTTAGCTGGCATCCTACACTGGATGGCCTCTTACTGTTCTTTCTCCTATGTTTCAATTCCTTCTTCCTCTTGTTGTTCTTTCTCATCTCCATCAGTTTCTTCCTCTGTTTTAGCATCATCCTCCTTATGTTCTGTTTCATTATGTTCCTCTGTATTAGTTTCTTCTTTCTCCGTGAAAAAAAATACTAACATCATAGATGAGGGTTTTGATGTCATCATCTGCTGGTAAGTCTATGAAGACTGACCATTTTATAAGGATCCTAAGGTTTTGAAGGGCATCCTTAATGAGGATCTTGATCAACCCAAGGTGAGCCAACTATTGGGAATACCCTTTATTTACTTTGTTGCTGGAGTCTATGAGTGATTGCATTAGAAAATAGGGTGTGCCGAGTCTTTGGTGAACTAGTGTTTCTACCCCAAGTCTTAATTATTCAAGTCTTCTCAAATGGTTGCCATAACAATACTATATCTATGAACTCTTGCATTCTCTTTTGACTTATTAAAGAATTTACTTTTTGCTACCTTTTCACTTATAAACCAACTACATCTTAACCTTTACAACTTTTGATCAAATGATGCATATGAGTGAGTGAGTGGGATACTTACCTATGGTCTTGATGCCATGCTGCAGTTGTCAAAGATCAGAGGTGTTACTTTGTCTATTAGCTGCATGGTCATTATTCTTCCTCCTTTACTGTCTGATGATGGTTTCTTGGCTTTTGGAGGTGTCTGTGACTGGAGATTTGATGTTGTTGCTACTGCTGTGGAGCTCTTGGATCTGATGTTGTTGTTGCTGCTGTGGAGCTCCTGGATTACCAATTGGCAATGTTTGGTGTCTCCCTTGGAATTTCTTGATCATGTTGCTGGCTGGTGCTGTGAGGATGCTATAATGAATGGACAAAGGGAGTAGGAGTGTGTGTGGATGCAGGGATGATGGTAATGGTTGAGGTGATTCTGTAGAAAACACAATCTTCACCTGAATTGAAGCAATGAAGTGAAAAACAATGGAATTGATGGGGGGATGCATGGAAAGCAGTGGAGGAGATGAATATATGTGAGGCAGGGTTTGATTTGGATCTTCTCTTTGCTCCTTGCTTGTCTTTTTCACCCACCTGCAAATAACAATTTTTTTCTTTTTTCTTTTTTATTATTATATTTTTTTTTTTGAAAAATACCTAGGCTACCTCAGAGAGGTTTTCACCCAGGGATATTCTTACTCTTTTTCATTTCTTCTCATCCTTGGGCTACCTTATGAGGTTTTCAACCCAAAGATGGGACTTAGGTGCCTCATGGAGGTTTTTTACCTGAATCCTTATTCTTTTTTCTTTTTCAGTGTCCTAATGAGGGAGGAGCTAGAAATTGATCCACAACCATCACTATCTTATTGATATTGTGTATGAACTCTTGTTTTGATAAAGGCCTCTTGTACATTTTCAATCTTTGTCCATTAACTAGCAATGGAATTTCTTCTTCATTAATAGTTCTGATTTGCACTGAACCATTGTCATGGAATCTTTCCACCACATAAGGTCTGAGCCATCTTGTCCTTAGCTTGTGCTTGAAATATTTATACCTTGAATCATATAACAATGCCTAGTCTCCCTCTTGAAATTGCTTCTCCTTAATGTGTTTTTCATGCCATATTTTCCTCTGAAGATGAACTATCTCTGTATGTAGCAAGGCCTACATTATGAATTCATGCAAGCCATTCAAATGTAACAACCTTTCTTTCTCTGCATGACTGAGATCCAAATCTAGTTGGGTTGCCATCCTCAATGTGTTATATTCAAACTCAATGGACATCAAAGCCTTTTTCCCATAGACCAGCTCATAGGGTGTAAATCCAGTGGTGGTTTTCCATGTTGTATTATAGGCC
This sequence comes from Pinus taeda, assembly GCA_000404065.3. Classification (NCBI taxonomy): domain Eukaryota; kingdom Viridiplantae; phylum Streptophyta; class Pinopsida; order Pinales; family Pinaceae; genus Pinus; species Pinus taeda. Next base: position 125,506 of record APFE031735564.1, on the reverse strand, counting down.
CAGGTGGCCTCAAGTAGTCTTTTTTCCCAATCCTTCCTGCTGCTGCTCACTACCTTGGTTAAGATGTTCTCCAGTGCCCTGTTGGTCACCTCCACTTGCCCATTAGCTTGTGGATGATAAGGAGTGGAGGTCCTATGCTTGATTTTGTGATGGTTGAGCAATTCTTCAATCATGTTGGAGGTAAATTGGCTACCTTGGTCTCTGACTAGCTCTCTAAGGTACCCAAATTTGTAGAATATATTCTCCCTTAGGAACTCAACCACCTTTTCTTCTGTTGCTACCTTAATTGCCTTGGTTTCAACCCACTTAGTCAAATAATCAGTGCACACAATGGTGTGTTGCTTTTGCTTTGAAGGAGGTTGATAGGCCCAATGAAGTCCATGCCCCACTTGTCAAATGGCTCGAAAGTCACTTGAGCTTGTAGGGGAATTTCATCTCTTGCAGTAGGATTTCCCATCCTCTGGCACCAATCAAACTGACTAATATAATTTTTTCACATCCTGATGAAGAGTAGGCCAATAATAGCCTACTTTCAACACTTTGAATGTTGTCCTCTTTGCTACAAAGTGACCTCCACAAGGTCCATCATGACAGGCCAGAAGGATGTCAAAGACTTCCTCTTACCTTACAAACCTTCTTAAGATTTGATCTCGGCCAAGTTTGAATAGATTGCCCCCAATCCAGGTGAAGGGGTGCTCTTTTTGACTATCTTTCTCTTTTCTTTGGAGGGAAAGTTTGGTGAAAACTGTGCTGATACCAAATAGTTTGCTATATCAGCAAACCATGGGGAGAGAACTCAAATAACAAACAAATGCTCATCAGGTAACTGGTCATCCACCATTCCTTCTTCACCTGCAGGTAGATTCATCCTAGATAGAAAGTTAGCAACAACATTTTCCTTACTAGGCTTATCAACAATAGTTAGATCAAACCGTTGTAATAAAAGAAACCATCTTATAATCCTAGCATTCACATTTGGTTTGTTCATTAAATATTTAATTGCAACATGATCAATATGCAAAAAAGCTTGATAGCCTGTAACGTAATGCCTAAATTTGTTTAATGCATGTACAACAGCCAGGAGTTCCTTTTCGGTCAGAATATAATTCAGCTCAACCTTTGACAGGTTCTTACTGATGAAATAGATGGCATAAGGGAATTCGTCCTCTTCCTGACCTAAGGCTACTGCTATGGATTTGTGTGAGGCATCAACATGAATATGAAAAGGGAGGACCCAGTTTAGGCCTTTAAGGATTGGTGCTGTGGTTAACATAACCTTTAGAATGTCTAAGGCCTCTTGACATCTCTTTAACCATATAAACTCAGAATCTTTGGCCAACAACCCGAACAAAGGAGAGGTCAACTTGCTGAAGTCATTTATGAACCTCTGGTAGTATCCAACTAACCCTAAGAAACTTCTAACATCTCTATGCTTTTGTGGAGATGGGACCCTTTGGATGATTTCTATTTTGTTTGGGTCCACCTGTAGTCCTTGCTGAGATATTAAATGACCTAGCACAATCCCTTCAGTCATTAAGAATTCACATTTTTCTGGACCGAGAGACATATTCATTTAAATACATTTATGTAATACTTTGCCTAGGTTAGTCAGGGCTTCTTGAAAATCACATCCATAAGGTGTAAAGTCATCCATATAGATTTCCACTGCATCATGTACCAATTCAGCAAAAATACTTAAGACTGCTCTCTGGAAAGTGGCAGGAGCATTGCATAGGCCAAAAGGAAGGACCCTATAGGAAAAAGTGCCCCAAGGACAGGTGAATGTGGTCTTATCCTGGTCCTCTGGGTAGATTTGGATTTGGTTGTAACCACTGAATCCATCTAGGAAGGAAAAAAACTTTGTCCCTGCCAGGCCATCTAGCACTTGGTCAATGAAGGGTAGGGGAAAATGATCCTTCTTTGTGGCTTTGTTCAACTCCCTATAATCAACACAAATCCTCCACTTACCATTTTTCTTGGGAACCAACACTAAAGGAGAGACCCACTCATTGTCTGAGATAGGGTAAATGAATCCTGCATCTGGCAGTTTTTGCAGTTCTTCTTTGACTATGTCTTTAAGAGCTAGATTCATCCTCCTTTGTGGTTGCCTGATTGGCTTGCAGCCTTCTTTGATGTATATGTGTTGAGTACACACTGAGGGGTGTACTCCCTTCATTTCCTTATAACTCCAAGCGAAGGCTTCTAGGTGTTCTCTCAACATGTTGCATAACTTTTCCTCTTCTAAAGCAGAAAGAGATGGATTAATTTTCAAAGTTCTCTCTATGCCAAATTCTATGGTTTTGACATGGAGTGGGTTGGAATTGGCCAAGCATAATTCAATTGGATGATTTCTCTGGGTTTCCCTTAATTCCTCTTCTAATGGTAATGAACTAGGAGTTTGACTTTGGAGCAAGTGTTCAATTAAGTCATCCTCAGCTTGCTATCCTCCTCCTATGGTTGCTTCCAAAGCATAAAGTTGGGCAGAATAAACCTCATCTTCTTCCTCCTCCTTTAACCATCAAGGTAAATCATGCTCTAGGGAAGGTTGAGCAGGAGGGTATAGGACTAACTGTTTGGGAATATGCCCATTCTTAATGGTCATATTCCCAGCTCTGCAGCTAATGTAAACATCAATTGTGGCCAACCATGGCCTCCCAAGGATGAGAGCGTAACCAGTAAGCTTAGCCTCAGGCTGGAGAACTAGGAAATCTGCAGGGTATTCCCAGGCGTCAATGGAGACCATCACATCCTCCACAATTCCCTCAGGGGTGACTATGGAATGGTCTGCGAGTTGCAGAACTATTGTAGTCTTCCTCAATGACCCTTGGAGGTTGAGCTTGAGCATGGTGTCCTTGGTCATCACATTAGTGGCAACCTTAAGGTCAATCAGAGTGTGTGGGACAATGGTGCCATTGATGTGCACATCTACTACAGGCCTTCCAGGGTCAAAATATTTTGGACATATTACCTGCCCCAACATTAAGTCAGACAACTTCCCAATGACATTAATGGTAGGGACATCCTCTTTTCTTCTTCCTGGATGCTTGAAGCACTTCTCCTTAATCAATTTATTGTAAATGGGAACATCTTTGATTTCCTGGAGAAGGAGGATCTTTACACATAGATTTTTCAATTCTCCCAAAAGTTCAGTTTCTTCTGGGGTAGGCTGGAGTGGTTGGGTTAATCTCTCAGGAAAGGGTGGATGTACTTTAAGGTTGCTTTCCTCTGTTTCTTCCTCAACCTCCATATGTGGAGTGGGAGGTTGGTTGTTTGGGAGAATTGTTGGGTTGTGTTATATTCTTTCCACATAGTTAACAGGGGGTTTGAGGGGTACCCGTAACCCCACTTTAAAATTTTGGTTTTGGACCCTATGTTAGGTTGGGCGGACCCACCTATGATTTTGTGCATGATTTTCGCACATGTTTTTTGGACGTGATGGTTTTCGGTCCATGGTATTGGATGCGATGGTTTTTTGGTCCATGGTATTGGACGTGATGGTTTTTTCGGTCCATGGTATTGGATGCTTCGGCATGTATAAATATGTATTGTAACATTGAAAGGAATATAATGAAAAATCAAGCTGGTAGTCTCGGTTTTGAGATCCAGTGGGAAATCTCTGTGTATATGTGTTTTATGTATGCTCTCGCATTTTTATTTTTTCCTGTGATTTAGAATTCGTATGCATGTAATTTCTGTATGGGGTTAAAACCTACATTTGGTATCAAAGCTGTTTTGGCTTCAAGGGGACTCCTTTGTTGCTGAGGGGTTTCGCTCGGGCCTGTGGTAGACCCTGTTCAGTGGGAGATCTGTGAGATCGATTCTGGTGGTGAAAGAAGATGGCGAGCAGTGGAAAGATAGAGATTGAGAAGTTCAATGGTCAAAGTTTTTAGTTGTGGAAACTCAAGATGGAGGATCTGTTGGTGGATAAAGATAAGTGGATCGCGGTAGATCTGGGTGCTAAACCAACGGGAGTGACCGATGAAGAATGGAAGAAGTTGGATCTGAAGGTGAAGAGCACAATACGATTGTGTGTCTCAGATTCAGTATTGCTGAATGTATCAGGGGAAGCTATGGCGAAGGCTTTGTGGGACAAGTTAGGGACTTTGTACCAATCTAAGTCTCTGGTGAATAAACTGTTCCTGCGGAAAAAGCTGTATAACCTGAGGATGAAAGATCGAGGCTCGGTGACAGAGCATCTAAATGCGTTTAATACTGTGGTAAGTCAGTTATCTTCTATTGATATTAAAGTTTCAGATGAAGATAAGTGCATCAGTTTGTTGTGTTCTCTACCAGATTCGTGGGATAGTCTGGTTATTGCAATAGGTAGCAATGTAACTGCTTTGCAGTTTGATGAAATAGTCTTAGCCTTGCTGATGGAGGAGATGAGACGGAAAAATATGGACAACCAGAATGGTGATGCCTTGTCTGTACGAGGACGGTCCCAGAACAGAAACAAAAATAAGTCATCGAGTGGGAGATCTAAATCTAGAGGGAGATCTAAATCTCCAGGAAAACCTACAAAGGTGGTGTGCTGGAAATGCGGAAAGGAAGGGCACTCAGAAGGGATTGTAAATCTAAAGCTCTTGATAAAGGAAAGGGATCTGATGATGCTCTTTTTGCAGAGGCGAAAACCACCTCAGATGAAGGTGGGGATGTGTACTTGGCTTCTTCAAGTACACATGTAGATCATGAGGCATGGTTGGTTGACTCAGGTGCATCCTTTCACTTCACTCCCCATAGAGAGTGGTTCTGCGAGTATGAGAAATATGATGGTGGTGATGTCTTCTTAGGAGATGAGAGGAAGGCTAGAATCATTGGTCGCGGAAAAGTAAAGTTGAAGTTGCAAGGTGGAAGGGTTAGAACCCTTCCGGGTGTTCTGCATATTCCTGCGTTGGCCAGAAATCTGATTTCTGTAAGCAAGTTGGATGATGCAGGTGTAAAGACAGTGTTCGAGAAGGATACCTGCAAGATGGTTCGAGGAGCACTGGTATTGATGCGGGGAGTTCGGATTGGAACTCTGTACAAGCTGCAAGGTAGCACTGTTGTTGACGGGTGCAATAGTTCTATGGTTCCGAAAAATGGAGCAGAAAATCTAGTGGTATCTGGAGAGAAGACCATGTTGTGGCATCAAAGGCTTGGACATATTGGAGAGAAGGGCCTTCGAATACTTCATGGTAAAGGTATGGTAGAAGGTATGAGTAATAGCTCTCTGGATTTTGATTTCTATGAAAATTGTGTATATGGGAAATAGAATCGGGTGAGTTTCCCCTCTGGTGGTAAGAGGACGAAACAAATATTAGAGCTTGTGCACAGTAATGTGTTTGGACCTGTGAAAGTTCCATCACTGGGTAAGTCTGTGTA
>APFE031735564.1:85012-110829 GCA_000404065.3 Pinus taeda | reverse complement strand
GCATCCCAAATAATCTGCAAAGCATGGCCGCAGCAAAACAATACGGAGAGGTGAGGGAACCAGTGCTGTACATACCGTTTTTGTCCTTTTTGAGTGGCTCCTCTTTTCTGGACAAATCTTTAGTGGTCTTTGCTAGGTTTTGGTTCTCTGTCGCAAATTTCTTGACAAATTGTGCATTGTAAGTCGTCTGCGGTTCAGGAAGATGATACATAAGCTTTAAATCTTGTGCGGCGAATGATCCTATGAGCCCATGTCCTTGAACCTTGAATTATCTGTTGTTCAACTCTGCATTTTCAAGTATCCACTTGATCATATCTGTATATGGTAAAATTTTGGGCCTAGCTGCTATCCGGTGAAGAAATGAACATGCTAGCTCCTCTAAGGACGCCTCGGAAGAGCGTTGTGAGCTCGCGACAGTATCAACCTTCATTACTCTAGGATTTTCTTCCTCCAGCAGCCTGTACATGCTTTCCCATGTCGAAATACCTGCGTCTCTGTTGCAGGCAGTGTCTGTATACAAAGGCGCCATATCTTTCGTCTTTTCATTTGCCTCAGAGCCTTGAGCTTTATTTTTCTTTCCCATTTGCTCCTGCATTTGGCTTTGAATCGTCTTAGCTCTTCGTTCCTGCAGATTACGAGTGAAGTGGAAATGACTGATTAAGAAAGGTGATGAGAGAGTTTTAAATGCAACAGATATATCAAATATGCCACTTTACGTGAAGTAATTCTTTACAAAAGGACGCGTCTATATTTCATTTAATAACTGACAACTAATCCATTTACTATCATTAAAAGCGCATGATCTTGAGTCAGATTATGGTAAATGGCTTTTCTTTGAATGGCGTGCCTGAAGGATTCGTGATTAAGTGATTAATGATTTTCTTATGTAACATCGCAGATCATGCCATCACAAATCGTGCCATCGCAAATCACAAGATCACAGATTGCACCATCGCAAATTGTACCATGGCAGCGATCGCAACATCGCAGGTCGCACAAGTTTGATGTTTGCTAAATCTTGCCAGTTCATTTCTGCGATATGCGATCTTGTGATCGGTGTTATCACAGATCAGTAAATCTTGAAGTTTTTTCCTTATGAGTATTACTTCATTGCGATGCGATGTTATGCTCAACACGAGGGTCTTGCGCATACTGATATTATAAAGGAATGGAGGCATTTCCTATCTTTTTTGCAACGCAGTTTTAAAGCTATTTCCCTTATCGTAGACTTAGGTTAAAAAATATTCAAAAGACCTTTCTAAGCTTATGATGGTAACCTTATTTCGAAGAAAGGAAAAACTTGTTTTTTTCTTAAAAATTTAACTAAGGGTCCCCGTTCATTTAGTATTTTGGACAACACTTAAATGAACAAGGGGGGGTGTTGTTGGCCACAACACAATGCTAGAAAAATAACTTAATATGTTTTTCTTAAATACAACAGGTAATGAAAACTTTATATAAGTGGTATTGTAAAATCAATTTTGAGGTACATGCATTTCTTTAGAAGAATAATAACTTTTTCTACTGAGACATCTCTTTTGCCAAAATTGTTTCAAAGCTAGTGACATAATTAGATAGGAAAGCCTATATCAACTTTGAAAATAAAGCGTGACAATGAGGAGGCTTGAATCATGACATAATAATAGGCGTGACATGGAATATGATAAGAATGAGAAGAATCAGTAATATGTAGCATTCCAAGAATAAAATAAAAAAGTGTATATATGTGTGATCCTGCATCCTGCTTTCACATAAAAATCATATCCACAAATCATGTGTAGTAAAATACTGTTGAATACCAATGTTAGAACTGACTACAAGACGTTTGTAGCTGAAATAGAGATAAGGAAGGAGAGATTGTTTTTGTGGAGAAGATCAATTCCATTAGAATGATGAAACCCTCTATAACAAGATCTTTGTAGTTCAAAAAAAAATTACAACATGAAAACATGGATTTAGAACTTTCAAAAACTATATATCTAAATGTAAAAATAGGTCAAGTTTATGTTTGGTTTAGTAGGTTCACATACGCTAAGACATGAAAAATTAAAAAAAAACTATAGACTAGACAAGTCTAAAAATAAAACATCCATGGCCTTTCAATGTTTGATGCATAGAAAGGAACACAAGGCTTATGGACATGAGTGGGGTAGAAACACTAGTGGCATTTCAATGTTTGATTCATATAAACAAAGTTCAAAATTTTCAGACTTCCAACACATGAAAATAGAATTAATTTCTCTAATTTCGAATGTAGCCTTGACTCCCCTCGAAAAAGAAGCACGACAGAGGAGAACAACAACAAAGATAACCCAAAATTCTCACATTAACAAAGTCGTAAACCAAATTGTGCCATATGAAGCACTTTGGTGGGGAAATCTGAAAAGGAAGAAAGCAACTCTTGGAAGGACCATGTGTCTAAAGTAGAGTTGGTCGTCTTATGAAACTAACATTTTTAGACTTAGACCCAATTTCCATGCCATATACACAACCCATGTGGGTAAGGCTTGACATACTCCCTTACATATTTGGCATGGTAGTTAGTAATACTCTGGATAATGTCATTCTTCTTGATAAATGTAATCTCAAGGACGATTGAGTATTTGTGGATTGTTGGATATTATAATCCTTGAGTGTGATGGGGCTTGCTATAGGCAACGTGCAGGTTATAAAAGTATGCCTTTTAAATGCAAGATATTCCAAAAAAAATAAGAGGCCATTAGATCAGTGAGTGTCAAAAAAGGTTGCAACATATTTAGCATGGTGGTTAATAATTTAAAGTTAGTAATTGTTCATGTGGATATCCCTACCAAAGTGCTTCATGTGGCACAATTTAGCCTACAACTTTTTAAAGAACATGAACAATTAAATAAATAAAGTCTCGAACGATTTTTTTAGCTCAAGAAGTTTATTATGGTGTAAAATTATTATGTAGAATTTTGTCTAGTCCAAGAACCTAGCATTGGATCCTTCCACATTGTACGACAGGCAATTTCAAAATCTTAAGTGCAAAACCTACTCTTCAAAATTAAGCCTGGACCTAGTCAAGAATCCTTAAAGGCTTTAGGAGTTATTCTTATATTTAAAGGACTCTGGAATCCTAATTCATTGATTTTCTTGTTGATGGATAGAATGCATTGCAATTTTGCTAATTCTAGTCAATTTTATCTCAAAACCCTTTATGGAATGTTTTGGAAGAAATATAGACTTAAATCAACATTTGATTGTTAAATGATTTTTAAAAGTGAGGAAAAAAAATTAGTTGTGTGGGAAAATTCGAAATACCTAAGAAAGGGGCTAGTCAATTCTTCTCCAACAACATTGATTGAAATACAGAGGGAAGAATCACCATGAAATTAAAATATCACATACGAAAACAAGAAACTATCGAAAAAAGGAATCTGGATGTAATTAGATCATATGCACTTTTTTTCAAATTTTCAGATAAAATATGAGAAATGATACAGTTTTTGCAAATTTGGGAAAATATTGTCAATAAAAGAGGGAGTTAAAGAATGGTAAATGACAATGAAATGTCTCGTGTTGGTTTTCTCATGCTTGGAGCATTCTATTGGTTGTGAGTGTCAATGAATAATTACCTCTTCATGTTTAGACTTGTAAGTTCAAAATTCATCTATTTCAAAGATCATTTGTTTTAATTATAAAAGTCATAATTCTGAAAATAAAAATATAAGCTAATCCTTATGAATTTCTAGCTAGAATTTTTGCGAACTTATTCAATAACGAAAAAAAATATTGTCCTATTGTTATGTTTTTTGTCCATGTCTTCTTGCGTGCTTTCAGAAAGAAAATAAAATGAAAAGTATATTTTACAGAAATGCACTAACATTTTCTTATAATCTTGTATGGGTGGTTACTAAGGCACTTGTCTGTAATTGATTTGGACAAGATACAAATTTGTACACTAATTCCAAATTGTTGATTGATTTCTTGCTAGAAATTATAAAACTCTGGTAGTCTTTGACACTAGAGAGGACTGCATAGGCCACTAAAATAATCATGCAATAGTTGATGCTCTATTCAAAGCATTTGGATTTATAGAAACACACTAAGAGCCACGTGAATGTACATAGACATGGATACGGTCTAGCACATTTTGGATGAAACATTTCACCCTTTGGGAATAACGTTTCTCTTTGGAGATCTTACCCATGAACTTGGAATGAAATTTCCACCTATTGGAGACCACATGTGACACGTGGATTTGTCATGAATTTACGAACGATGACTTTGCATGTGAGAATTTCTTCTTCACTTTGGGAGAAGCGATAATCTTTGTGGGTGTTTTGACGCATCCTTAATTATCACTAGGAAATCAATGTTCCCTGCTTCTGTCTCCCTAACGAGTAATCTGTCCCTCATGAACCTCTCTAAAAACTATTCAATGACAGAATTTCCCTCTATCCACCATGATCCAGAGACAGTATTCTCAGAAATTCCACATGGTAATGAAACTCAAACAAATGGACCCTTGCTACGATCCAGTGATACACCCAACCTATGCAAAAAAGATATTACCAATTATGTTTACAATAACATAATCAAAGAATATGAACAATTAAATCAATGAAGCCTCAAGCGAATTTCTGTTTAGTTCAAGAAATTTACTATGGGGGTAAAACTATTATGTATATTTATGTTTAGTCCAAGAACTCGACATTGAATCCTTACATAGTAGCACAACCAGCTTCAAAATATGAACCCTAAAACCTATTCTTCAAAATTAACTCTGGTCATGGTCAAGAATCCTTGAAGGTTTTAGGGGTTTTGGGTATAATTCAAGGACCCTCGAGTCCTCATTATTTGTATTTCTTGTTAATGGAAAGGATGCATTGCAATTTTTTTGTTTTTGGTAAATTTTATCTCAAAATATCTTTACGAAATGTTTTCTAGGATTTAATATTTAATTCAACATTGATTTGTACCTTTCCATATTTCACTAGTGTGCCAACAATTTTTGTTCTTGTTATTTATAACATGGATGGTGGTATGGAACGATTTGTTGGCAATGATATAAGATCAATACTTTGCTAGCTAATTTGTTAAAAAAATTATAACTACAATATGCAACATCATTGGTTACTCAATGGAAAAAATGCAGAGATAAAATTCTGCAGTCTGGTGCTTCAATTAAGGTTTTTTTTTTTCTTAAAGACGATCAAATAGCATGAACAATTAAATCAATGAATTTTTCACCCACAATCTAAATTCAAAATCAAGGGTGTCTTTATTCAAATTTTCAAATTAATGATCAACCTCTAGTGGGGATCATGACCTAGGAGGGTTTTTTGGATGTCCTACTGTAGTTATCCCAGATTTTACAGTTATTGTGCTTTTCATGATTTATATTTCTTGGGCTTACTATGCATTTAGTTCAAGTTTGATTAGGTTGGCCTTTCCAATCAGCTATCTGATCCTTGATATGAACACAGTCCTAATTTTGGGTATAGTGTTGCTGCAACCTTGGAGAAGATGGGCATCCAAGAGGGCCTGCGACTTTGTCCCCAAGGTTACGGCAAGGAAGATTTCAAGATGAAAACATGTATAATCGTGGCTAAACAAACCTTATGAGGGTATGGAAATCTTAAAGGTAGTTTTTATACTAGACTATGAGGAAAAATTACTAACATGGTTTGCATGAAAATCTAATAAAAATAGTAAGTAAATTGTATATATAAACAATGATTAAATAAAACTATATTATCAAATGGAGAGTATTATCGAATGATGAAAACCTTAATTGAAAGACATGGATCCAAGGCTCAACAAAAGCAAGGTATCAGAACGAAGCTATAAACCCAACTTATATCAAAGTATGATACATTTATCCCTCTAGGAAGAAATACAAAATTTTCTTAAATGTTGGCATTGAATGGATACAACCATTTTGATAAAAATGGCAATGTTGTATTAAAATAAATAAAACCCACTGGTCAGCTCTACAAAAGAGAGTCTGAACCAGGAGAGTCTGTCTCTGTAGAATGCTCTACATTGCTCATGTACATTACACAATATATAGTAATCATTGTTTTAGGGAAGTTAGGACAATAACCTAAGAAATAGAAACTAATTCCTATCGTAAGGTCATGTCAACCAACTCACACTATTCTAAGATATTGTCCATTATCTTCAACACTCCCCCTTAATGGAGAAGGGGTTCACAAGTATGCCTAACATCTCCCTAAACATTTCAAACTTAATCCTGCCAAGAGGCTTAGTGAAAATGTCTGCAACATTATCAAATGTATTATAATATACCAAATGGATTTCTTTGGATTGCACTTTCTCCTTGACAAAGTGGCATTGCACATCAATATGTTTAGTGTTTTTGTGGAACACCGGATTATTAGCAAGTTTGATTGAACTCTGATTGTCACATCTGATTGTTGTTGCATCTATCTATTCTTCTCTAACATCCTGGAGAAGTCTTCGCAACCAAACTTCCTCAGACATTGCTGCACATGGCTTAATAATCCGCTTCCGCTGAGGATAAGGAGACTGTGTTTTGCTTCTTGCTACTCCATGTGATCACCCTAGATCCAATGTTGTATGCATAACCTGTTATGGATCTGCGATCATCTACATTTCCAGCTCAATCTGAATCTGCAAATCATGTCAATCTAACATCAGAAGAGTCAGTGTAAATAATATCTTAACCTACAATACCTTGTAGATACCTCAAAACACTTTTTGTTGCATTCCAACGGCTTTCAAGTGGCTTTGACATATATTGGCTTAGCACACTAACTTCACAAGCCAAATTTAATCTAGTGGTGGTTAGGCAGATTAGACTCCCAACCAACTATCTATAAAGTGTCACATTTGCCTCCTTTGAGCCATATGTTGTAATGGTACTGTTGCATGCTTACACTAATCCATCCTAAATCTCTCTAACATGCCTTTGACATACTTTCCTTGGGACAAAAACGTTTTTCTAGAATCTCTCCAGATTTCAAGACCCAAACAATATCTCAATTCACCAAGGTGTTTCATTTTGAATACCTGTGACATCTGTTGGTTGATTTATTTAATCAAATATGTAGCATCACCTATAATGGTCAAATTATCTACCTACAGAGAAATCATCATTATGCGCCCTTGTTCATCTTGCATGGTGTAAAGATTAGGGTCATTTTTACTTCTATTGTAGCCAAATTGTAGAGAAAACGAATCAATCTTTTCATACCAAGACCCTGGTGCTTGCATTAGTCCTTAAAGTGCTTTCTTCAATCTAAAGACTAAATTTTCTTTCCCTTTCTAGACAAACCCTTCAGGTTGCTCTAAATAAACCTCCTCTTTTAGTTCTCCATTTAAAAATGCATACTTTACATCTAATTGGTGTATCATCCAATGTTTCTTAGTAGCTAAAGCAATTAACTTTCTGATAGTGTTTAGTTTAGCTATAGGGGCGAAGGTTTCTTCATAGTCTATACCTTCTTTTTTTGAATACCCCTTTGCTACCAATCTAGCTTTTAATTTTTATATGGTTCCATCTACATTAATCTTCGGTTTGTATAACCTCTTACAACCTATGGTTTTTTTTCCTTCAGGAAGTTCAACTAGTTCCCAAGTGTTGCTTCTAATTATTGATTCATATTCCTATTCCATGGTTGTTTTCCATTCTCTACATTCATTTACTTCTTTATAACTAGAAGGTTAAACCACATTCATCATACTAGTTATAAAAGCATTTTCCCTATATCTTGCAGGTAGTTTAGCTTTCTCCATTATCTCCAACACTCCCCCTTAATGGAGAAAGGGTACTAAACAATAACATACGCCTACTAGTCTAGTCTCAGCTAGGCTTACAATTAAAAACATGAAAAAAATTGGTAACAGAGTTTTCATTTTAGTCTTCTTGCAGCAAATCCCATACTTGTTCATTTGTGGACGAGGCTTCATCTTCACTTTCTTTGCTAGGAGGTAGTGCTGTATCTTCACCTCATTTCTTCCCTTGTGAAGGAAAGCTTGAATTCTTATGCTTCCCCTTCTCAGAATTATGGCAAGTCGGATAGAAGAATTTTCCTTCTCACTATTTCTGGTGTCAACCATCTAAACACCAGCAATGATGTCTTCACCATTGATTACTACAACTTCTGTGTTGATTTCATAAAGACATGGTGTTTCAAGCCATGCTTCAAGAAATTTCAATTCTTCTTCAAACTTTGTTACTTTTTCCTTTTTGTTTTTGATATCATCTACACACATAGAAATATTAATGAGATCATCACAATTTAAATTTTCTTCAGCTTTGTTTTCTTTTGCCACATCTTTGCAATCATCTTCATCTGGCTCATCCCATTGATCTTCAACACTTTATTCCTCTTCACACCCTCCTTGTGAATCTTGCACAACAAATTGTGCTTCTTGATTCTTGTGGTCATCAAGAGAACCACATTGTTTTTCTGAAATTTCTTATGACTTGAATATACTACCCATGTTAATGCCAAATGCCCACATGAGAAAAAAATCATCATCAGAATTAAAAATATCTTCAAATAAAGACATGTTGTTAAAGTCCATCTTATCTCGCTTCGAGATTCCTTTTCGACTCCATACGGTCCTTTGGCTCCAACAACCCTGTTACCACGCAAGCAGGAAACTTCTCCCTTTGGCAGCTCTTCAACTGTAGAACCTTGTAGACTCTGACTTATGTGCCACACAGGTATTAGTTCCTTCCGCTCTAGCGACGAGTAACTACACAACCTCTCACAAGCTAGAAACGTTCTCAATATCTAATTCCAATTGAGTTTCAGATATCCACAATCAATGCTACACAATTTTTCTGGCTTTTTCCATGCAGCAAGCAATATTCAACACAACAAATTTAAAATAGAATTCTTCTCGGGAAACTACTCCCTGTTAAGAAATTTCAAGAGATTTAGAAGCTTCTATCATACACAATAAAGCAGTGCTATCTAAGGTTAAAATCCTAAAATTTTCCCCTAACATATCCTAAAATCTTCTATTTTTCATATTTCTAGAGAATTTAACCAAGTGCAACTATCTCCCCTCACCAAATACTGGATATTTAACAATGTATTTTAAATCTTCAAAGTTTTAAACATCTTCATAGGCACATCTAAACACATTAACAAAAAGCTTCTGAATCGTCACAATTGCTTGAGAATCTTGGCAATCGTCACATAAATTGTGCAAAGTTTCTCGAATACAGCTTCAAAACGATTCAAGCTTCATAATCTTATGAAAGCAAGAAAAGTAAATTCCAAGCTCCCTTTTGCAAAATGAGGAATTCAAATTGAACTGGAATCTTAATCTAATGTGGCCTACAACCCAACCAGCCACATCTGGACATGAAAAAATAAATAAATCAATACAACTGTCCAATATCTCAGGCTGTCTAGTCCTGCTTGGAAAATCGATCGTAGAATGCGCCAATGGCTCTTATTACAAAGTTCCTTCAACTGAATTCCAATCACTTGATATGTTCCAATGCTTCAGTATCTTTTCCAAGAAGGAAACCCGATGTGTCCACCATCTTCACACTAGGCAGCTTGCAACACCAAAAGACAATTGATGCAGTTGACCTTCATACGCAAACCACTAGACCTTCAAAACGTAGCAGTGCTCTTTTTTAGTTTCATTTCCGTTGCACTTGGGTTCACCACTGGATCCACGAATGCCGCCAACACACCTCAGCAACAAGGCTAAGCATGCAACAAGAAATCATGATCAAGCAATAAAAGACAAACTATAGTGCTCTATAATAAGACACAACTGATAATAAAAAAACTCGAGCAACAAGATCGATCTCAACTCATTCCCGGAGCTATGATACCTTGATAAAAATGGCAATGTTGTATTAAAAGAAATAAAACCCGTTGGTCAGCTCTACGAAAAAGAGTCTGAACCAAGAGAGTTTGGCTCTACAGAATGCTCTACATTGCTTATGTACATTACATAATATATAGTAATCATGGCTTTAGGGAAGTTAGAAAAATAACCTAAGAAATAGAAACTAATACCCATCCTGAGGTAACGTGAACGAACTCACACTATTCTAGGATATTCTCCATTATCTTCAACACATTTCCCCTGCACCAAGCAACAATGGCCAGGGTTTAGTCATGCTCACTGACAAAGGTATTTTCCTGTAAGTTGAAGCATGACCTAAGCGATTTTCTTTGTGTTTTAGGTTGCTACATAGCGAGGATCCTCATTCAAATTCGTTGGTATCCCAAGCTACATGACATACCCGATCAGGCCATCTAAGTGGTGGTCTAGTCTCCTTGGAAAAGAAGTATAAATATAATAACTAGGCATAATTATTTCAATGTTAGTGTCATAATTAGATTGGAAGCCTTATATCTACTTGGAAAGAATTTGAAAATAAATAAATAAATAAACTATTTACAAAATGAAATTCATGTCAAAGCTGACAGAAGAATTAAATAAAATTAATAAAGGGAAGAGGTGTAGCCAAAACACCATAGTTATTCCCAGTCTACTATAAAATATAAAAGGTAGCATAATTCAAGAACAAATATCAAACGCAGCACAATCCAAGAACTTGAACTTGTATCAACATAGATCCTAAATATATTTTAAAATTAGGTAATGAGGGTCCCAAAACCTTCATATATTTTCATAATAACTATAATAAGAAGGGAAGCCAAGTCTATGAAAAAGAAAAGTACACCAGCTTTATATTGATAGAAGAACCAATGTGAAACAAGAAAAGAAACCCATCAAATAATCATAACATCTAGATCTAGGTGAGGTCATTAAAGTGAATTATAAACATAAAGTGTGGAATAAAATAAAATAGAAACAATGGATAACCATGTGCGTGCATGCATGAAGCCCAACTGCCTCACCACAGATGTAAAGGCCTAAACCATTCCACTTTATGACCCATGCCACTTTATGACCCATGCCACTTTAAAATATAAAGGGTAGATGGTTGTCTCATCTATCGAAAACTCAACTATTGGATTAGGTCAATGCCACCCTACTATGAACAAATGAGACCTTGCGAGGCCCATGAAGGCCATCTGCATCTTCTTGTCCTTGGATGTTCAAACTTGGAGCTCTGATATTCAAGCTTGGAGCTTTCGAACGTTGGATGGTTAGTCTCTGGTGGGCTGGTCATTAAAGGAAAGCGAGTCTATTGATGTAAGTGATTGATTGATTGGAACAAGTTTAGATCACTGCAATGTACCATATTTTGGTAGCGCCCTTCAAACTATCCACATTCAATTACAAAAGCTTGAATTACAGCTACCAGGAATGCAGGAACTGACTCAATAAGCAGCAACAACAACAATGAAATTCAATTACAAGCAGCAACAACAAGAGGCAGGAGCATCAGGCTCTAAGAATTTCAAACAGGAAGAGCATAGAACAACAATATCTAAGTATGTTGGCGAGCAAATGAAAACAAGGAAATCATTGTAAGTATTATGAAACCCCTACATGATAAAACATGCTATCTAACATGCTAAACATGCTATCTCTAAAGGTTTTAATATAATTTATCTGTTGGTTTGGCAGATCAATAAATCATTGATGGTTGACAAGGCAGTGAACTGTACAAGTACATGCAAGCAAGGTATTGGTACATAAAGTAGCAACAATAACCTAAAATTCAATTCTAGGCAACAACAACATGAGGCATGAACAACAAGCACTAGTAGTCGGTAGGATTCCGAGGTAGCAATAAGAGGAAACAATAATATCACGATACCAACAAAAATTCAATATCAAAAGGTTGAAGAAGTTGTGGTTCTAGTGATCTGGTTAATAATATTAGTTTTGTTGTGCTAAGATCCTCCTTAGATTATAAAGAAAATGTTATTCATGTACCTAAGGATTCATGAGTTTATTGCAAGTAAAACTGAGTTTTTATGCTAATTTTATGAGCAATTTTACCATATATAAGAAACTAAACAGTAGCATATAAATGTACAAAACATCATCAGCAACACGCCACAACAAAAACATGATGAAGGAGTTCACCCCTCCTAGGCTACGTCTCCATGGTTCAACTTCCAATGGCTTGAGCCTCACTATTATGCTCAAATGTGTAAAAATATGTGTTTACAATGCCCAAATGCTTCTGTAACTTGTTCCAATGAGTCCAAAATGTCCAAAAATGGCTACCTAGCCTCTTTCTTCACCCAATTTGGTCGAAAAATGCAGAAGTTGTGACCTCTCCTAGTTTCTCTACTATTCACTCCATAAATTGCGCAAAATCCAACACCGAACTCTCGTTTTTGCCCTGATTTCTGCTAAAGGGCCACTAGATCCACCAAAATCTGGGCGGATTTGTCGGACGGTTAATTTGGCACCTGAGGCTTAATAATGTGGAAATTTTAGGGTCATATAGAGGGCCATGCACCTAGGGGCTAGCCACCGGTGCTAGCCCCTTCCGTCCTGCAGTCACAAAACCTTGGCGGTTATGGTAGCAGTGTTCACATGGGGCGGTTATCCCAACAGTCAAGCAGTTGCAGTTTTCTAGGTGTTCACATAAACCTTGGCAATTAACAGTAACAACATTCACATGGGGTGGTTAAGTCCATGCCAACCTCCAACTATGTGGCATTTAATGTTTAAATACATTACGCAAATCATATGGTTAAGTAAATTCACATGGTGCATTGGCAATTGACTCTCTTTTGAGTTGGTAGGTCATGGGTTTGACCCCCACTACTCGGACTATAGAAATGTTTTTGGTGGCCTCCCAACTACCATGTGGTGACCTCCGGCTGGGCCACGTGTCAACTGTGGTTGTCCATCATTCCAAACAATAAGAACCACTTAAAATCCAACCAGTCAGAATTAGCTAAGGAGCCCTTTGACCAAGTCAATGTCCACATCACCTACCCAGTCAGCACCACATCAACAATATAGACTGTGGACTATGGTGTCCTTTTTTTTTTGAAAATTCACATGTTTGGGAAAGTGAACATAACTTATTTATGGATTCATATATACTCTGTGTCATGCAAAATGAGTTGCACTAGATTCAGGATGAAGATTACTACGTAATTTTCTAGGTTCCACACCAATCCAATAACTTTGAAATTTGAGCTATTTTTTGAGCACCTGATCATTCCTCCCCACTGGAAGCCTTTTCGACCCCAAAATATTTCTCTCAGTTATCCAACAGGTGAAGGTACAGTTCCCTCACCTTTCCAATCTCGATCCATTTGACCTTTGGAGGATTTGTTCCATTGAGGCCCACTTGAAGGTAATCCACATTCCCTCGTTTTAAGACCTTGTTCTTATGTCAAGAATGATGTCTTGCTATAGTTCATCAAGGTATTCAGCAGAAAAATCCTCTATGGAAGGAATTTGGACATTTTCTCCTTGATATTCAATCAATGGAGGCGCATACAACCTTAAGTTCTCAACATTAACAACAACATAAATTTGCATATATGAAGGCAAATCCAACTTGAAAGCATTGTTACCAATCTTTTCCAAAATTATGAATAGAGCATATCTAATTGGTTTCAATTTTTTTCCTTCTCCTTGCAGCCTCTCTTTTCTAATGTGAAGCCAAACTTCATCACCAACATGGAACTTTTGATCTACACGATGCTTGTCGTGACTTGCTTTGTACTTGCCTTGACTTTTTTCAAGTTGTTCTTGAAATATTTGGTGTACTAATTGGATTTTTCAATGAACATTCTTGCTTTGTCAATGTCACTATGACCATCAATAGCAACATCATTTCCAAAAATGAAATCCAAAGGAGACTTAGGCAAGTATCCCAAACATGCCTCAAATGGCAATGTTTGAGTTGAAGAGTGCTTGGCCTAGTTGTAAGCATGATGAATATAGTGCAAATTTTCATCCCACAACTTAGGATGCTTGTTGCAATACCCACAAACAAGATGTATCACTGTTCTATTCACCACCTTTGTTTGACCATTTGTTTGGGAATGAAATGTTGTACTCTTCTTTAGTTTGGTGTCCATGAATCTCCACAAGCTTGACCAGAAATTCCCAACAAAGTGAGAATATTGATCACTAACAATGGACGTGGGAAATCCAAAATGCACCCATACATTATGAAAGAATAACTAAGTTGTTTGTTCAGCTGTAACTTGCTTTTTACATGGCATCAAAATACACATTTTGTTGAACCTATCCACAACTACATACAAATAATCATGACCTCTTTTTGACAATGGAAGACCTCCTACAAAATCCATAGAAACACTCTCCCACGGTCTTGAAGGAACCAGAAGTGGTGTGTACAATCCTAACTTCCTATTGCTAGGCTTACTAATTACACATAATGAAAATCCTTTAAAAAAATGTGGCACACTTTCAACCATAAGAGGCCAATAACAATACCTATGTAGATGTGCCACTGTTTTACTTACACAGAAATTACCAGCAATAAGAGAAGTATGTGCCTCTCTTATGATGTTGACTCTTTCTCACAAAGCTTCCCAAGATGGTACAACAAGTTATCATGCAAATCATAATCCAATTCCTCTACTTGGTTACCTTGACTCAAGCTTGCATAAACATCCTAAAGTTCATTTTCTAATGCATTTTGCTCAATATAACTTTCATGCAAAATAAAATTATGCTTGATCAAAGTAGTTACACTAACAATAGGCCTAGAAAGCATATCAACAACTTTATTATAGAATTGTTGAAGCAAACCCATCCATCGGAAGTGCCTTGATTGCTACAACTTTGATTGAGATTTAAAGCATTGCAATGGTTGATGACCACTGTGAATCACTGTTTCCTTTCCAATAAAGCAGTGTTTCCACTTTTCACACTTTGCACCAATACATACAATTCCTTGTCATACCTAAGATAGTTAATCACTGCATCATTGAAAGTTTCTGAATGAAAACAGATAGGCTTACCATTTTTCATGAGCACTGCAGCCATGATGTAGTCACTAGCATTAGTATAAAACTCAAATGACTATCTCAAGCCTGAAAGTGAAAGTACTAGAGCTAAACTGATCTTTTCCTTCAATGCATCAAAGGCTAGAGGATAATAGTTATGACTGCTTGATGCTGCTAGTTTTCTAGTTTTATAGTTTTCTATAAATGTCGGTGGATTTTTGTAAGATTGTGGAACTTGTACTATGAAATATTTGGTTAAATGCACAACAATAACTATGGTGAGCGCATGATAATAATAATTGAAGTAATTATTGTAAAGTAACAGTTATAACCTCTTGAATCGAGATCCTATTTCAATCCTGATCCTGTGACCTCATGTAAGACGGAATGTTCACATAGATTGGTCGTACATATTTTATACAATTTTGGACAGATTTTATACAGGTGTATAGATTGTAGACAGTTGTTAGAGGATGACGAATCCTACAGTGTCACCGTGAAAAACCCCACAATAGATACCATATTTTGGTAGCGCCCTTCAAACGATCCACATTAATTACAAAAGCTTGAAATACAACTACCTGAAATGGAGTCACTGACTCAACAAGTAGCAACAACAACAGTGAAATTGAATTCCAAGCAGCAACAGTAGGAGGTAGAAGTCACAGGCTCCAGGAATTTCAAACAGGAAGAGTATATAACAACAATATCTACATACGCTGGCAAGAAAATGAAATCAAGGAAATCAATGAAAGTATTATGAAACCACCACATGATCAAACATGCTATCTAACTTTTTAACATGTTATCTCTAAAGGTTTTAATAGAATCTGTCTGTTGGTTTGGAAGATCGACAAAGCATTCTTGGTTGAAAAGGAAATCAATTGTAAAAGTACCTACATACGAGGTATCGGTTCACAAAGCAACAGCAACAACCTGAAATTCAATTCCACGTAGCAACAACACGAGGCAGGAGCAACAAGTAGTAGTAGTCATCGAGATTTCCAGAAGCAACAAGACGAAACAACAATATCACGATATCAACAACAATTCAATATCAAGAGGGTGAACAAGTTGTGGTTCCAAGGAGAGAGGATAACAGCTATGACTGCTTAATGCTGGTGGTTTTCTATAAATGTTGTTGATTTTCTGTAAGATTGTGCAGGTTTGTACGATGAAATATCTGGTTAAACGCTGAACAATAACTATGGTGAGCGCATGCTAATAATAATTAAACTAATTTAGACAGATTTTAAACAGGTGTACAAATTTTAGACATTTGTTAGAGGAAGACAAATCTCTACATTGTCACCATGAAAAACGCAACAATAGAATGCCTATCCGCATAAAATAACAAAATATTATAATATCTACATTTATATATATAGACGATATTTGTATTTATGAAAGAAATCAACATATATTTTTTAAATTAAACTAAAATTAAATTTTCGAAAGTTTGATTATTTATAAATATTTTTTAAAAATTATAAAAAATAAATAATATTTAATAATTATATAATAAATATTATAAATTATTATTTAATTAATTATAATATATATATAATATATTTATATATATATATATATAAATGAAAATTTACTCTAAGAGTTTTTGTGAATTTATCAAACGGGTTTCCTTTAGTTGTGACATGTGACATGTGGTCAAAAATATTTATTAACTAATATGAGAGTGGGCCTCCTCTATTATTTGAAGGAAATTGTAAGATTAAAATTTTTTGTAATAAAACATTAAGGAAAATCATCAATCTATTTGTTCGAACGAATTGAAGACAAGATATTAACCTACTTGAAATAGGGTTATGTTTTGAAGATTTTAAGGAAATTGTAACATTGATTTTTTTTGGTAATAAAGCATTAAGGAAAATCATTAGTTTATTTGTTCTAACGAATTGAAGATAAGATATTAACCTACTTGAAATAGGGTTATGTTTTGAAGATTTGTGAAAATAGGGGTGAATATTTTTCAGAGTAATTGAATATAACAATCTAATAATGCATAATATTTTTTTTTAAATCAAATTGTATTATTTTAAATTGTCAATTTATATCATTTTTTCCATTTCTAATAAACATAAAAGATAGTGATATATTTACAACTTTCTTGGTCTTATATCTCAAGATTGTTAGTGGGTTTTCTTTTTTTCCTTTTCTTTTACGATCATCTTTTGATGAATTATCAATAGAAGATGTAGATGACACAATGATGACATTTCCTTGAGACATTTTCATTAACAAAGATTTTGGCATATTTGTAGTTGCCTTATCACTATCCATGTGATCTAATTTATGGGTGTGTCTTTTCCCACTCATTTTTGGGGTCAGAATTATGGCTGAGTCTATTTCCATTTTGATCGGAATATGAGCTTCCTTTGTTGTGGGTTGAAAAAGGCTAGCATGAGGTTGAGTTGAGTTTGATAAGGCTAGATGGGTAGTGGATGCCTTTTGTTGTTGTGTGTTGTCCTGTTTGTGAGCTACAGTGGTCTTTGATCCTTTGGTTTCCTTTGGATCTTGTCATCCACATTTCTTTTTGTTAGCATTCAGGTGGGTATAGTTCCCTTGCAAAAAGGGGCAAACATTATGAAGATATTCGGGCTATTGACAATTGCTGCAATAGTAACTAGTGTCTTCATAATCCACTGGTTATGGATAAATCTTACACTTCCATTGGAGAAGGATTTTAATAGGAAACCCCTTATTGAGCTCCACTTCGACAGTCATGAAAGAAACTTGATAATTCCTTTTTAAATCCTTTCATTTTCTACTTTGATGAAGTGACCTAGTAAATTCACCACATCTTCTCATATATCTAAAAATTGAATGGGAAAGTTCTTGAGCCTTACCTAAACTTGGGTTTCCAAAGCATTCATGTTAAGAATATTAAAATTAAGAATTCATGGTTTGAAAGAGACACAAAATCAATGCCAAAAATACGGTCCTTGATAAAAAAACCCTATCTCAATCCACTAAAAGAACACAAAAAGAGTCATTTTGAGAAAAAATGCAACATTGTATTCTTAGACCAATTCCTGAATTGTAGATGCTGAGGGATAAATGCCATTAAAATGGAAAATAATTTCCTTTTGTGTATATTTGTAGCTAAGATTATAGATGTAACGTTATCAATTACTTCGAGAGATAGTGATTTCGCCACTTGTTCCACCATGAATATTGGCCCTGAGAGATCTTTATGGTTTTGAGGTGTAGTTCATGGCTTTATGGCATCTTTAAATGATTTGGGTTGGGATGAGGAGGGCATAGCCCAAACCTTATCTCTTACTCTTATTCTTGATACAAGATAAATCGAAGCATCTTTGATTATGCCATACTTGTTGAGTGATTCACGATCCTAAAGTTGACATCCTCCATGTAGGAGCCAAAAATTGGCAATCGAATATTAGTATCTCAGACTGGTTACTTTAACCAAATCCAAGAAAATATGGAAGTAAAGTGAGAGAGGAAAGGGGATTATTGTGCATACTTCGCCATCATACAATATACATTCTTCAATAGGTATTACTAATGATCAATCAATTAATAAGTATGTTCACTTCAAGATTGTACATGTGACATAAAATGATGAAGCTAATAAAGCCAATTACCCTGCTTGAATTTGTAGAGAAATTTTCCATGTATAGTTAAATTGGTAATATGATTAGAAAGTATCTTAAATGATGCGAATGTGCAACACACTATACCTCTTGGTTTCTACACAACTAGCATATGTCGAAAAACGTCAGGAAAGCTAGATAAATGTTGGTTGGTCAATTCATTTCTTGATCAGTGACTCTTGATAAAATTTAACCCATGGTATTTTAATATTTAGATTAAGTCATCATGTGCATTTATACATTAGGGAAATAGTCGAAGTGGTTGTATCCACTTTGACTAATTGCTTAACTTATTTACAATATACAATTACCACTTATTACATGGATTTTGTTATACCCCTAAACATATAGCTACTTAAACATCCATTCTTATATGAGTCATATACCACTAAATTTGGCTATGTTTGGTTATTTTTCATGCTTACAATTTTTTAATTCAAACTTTTTTCTCAACTTTTTTCCTTGAGGAAATTCATCAAACACTTTTTATGCAACATACAACTGCTCTTTTGCATGCTTTTTTCTAGCTCGTAGAATGTAATTGTTGTAACTTTCACTCTCATGTCACATTATAACATCCATGATGAGCCATGTTACTAAAATTCTCTCTGTACACATTAAAATTTTGAATTATTTTTCAACATGGGTTTCATTTTCCTTAAAATAACCACTTTGATACCAAATACAATATGCCCAATATATGATACGATTTTTACTCCTTAATAACATGCAATCAATGAGCATCCATTGATAATACCAATTGAAACATATAAAATAGATAATAATCAACATAAAGAACATATAATAAAGAATACTTATCTATAATGAAAGTACCAACTCACTATAAACCCCAAAAGCTCCATCTAATTTTAGACACTACTACTCTAACTCTCTCAACAACAAGTCACCCCCAGTTGGTGCTCTCACTCACCCAAGGAAAAGGATATCTAAGTTGACTACATATAATAATCAATATTAAGGTGTTTAGGACAATGTAACAAACTCTAGTAGAAATTCCAGCCTATAATCTCTCATTTCCCTCAACCTGCAAAACCCACAAAAGTGGACCCCTTATCTTCTCCACAATTCCTCAAGCTATCACACTTCCCTCTTATGGATCTATCATATGTCCATAAAGAAGTCTCAAATTTGTGACTTGAAGAACTCCAATTACCCAAATCGATTCTCCAAGCACCCTCTAGATATCACACAATAATAAATCCTACCTAACATTCCCAAGGCAATCCAAGGAGAACTACATAAGAATCTTATATAGGATTCACAAGTATTATAGGAAATGTGGTTACATTTTCTTTTGCAAGATCACCCCCAAATTCGCATGGAAAGTAAAAATCATGGAATGGTACAATCCCCACATTTTCCATTAAGCTTAAACTTTAAATATGCATGGCCCCTTTTTGACAAATGGCACTCATGGGCCCCTTTCCATCACTTCAGAACTCATCCCATCATTTAATAACTTAAGATATAATTATGATACAAACATAGATCCATTTTAACTCTGAATCTAGCAAGTGTGAAAAGGGATTAAATATCTCAAAATGCAAACCTCATTTTGAGTGCAAAAACTGAGAAAAGGCTTGTAGTTGCTAGAGGTTTGATTCCTCTTGGCTCTTGATAAATATAGAGTAAAGATGGATCTATATTTTTTTGGAGAAACACTCTAATAAAATGTTTTAACTATAAGAATACTTTTTTTTTCACTTATTTCATATAATATATGCATGGTTTATATTGAAATAATGTTTTTTTATTTATTTAGATTCTCCACATTAAATTGTTAATACATGCCCCCTCATATTCAAAACTAGAAAACATATATCCATACAATATAATCTCTCTCTCTTCCTCGCCCACACACACATTGAAGTATTCTCTCTCCCCCCCACACACACATTGAATTATATATATATATTATTTTTTTAAAATGTTACATGTCAAACTCCATATCAAATGTTAAAGGAATTACAAATCTCCCTCATAATTTAAAAAAAAAACATATTAATAGAATAAGAGCTCTCTCTTGCGCTTTCTCTATCGTTTGATGTTACAATATTTTACTCAACATGCATATTGAAATATTTGAATTTTATAACCTACATTAAACTTTTTTTTATCCATATTTTTAAATGTTATATATTCAACTTAATATTGAATTATGAAAGAAATTATAAATTTTGAAAAAAAAAGAAACCTCTAAACAAGTTGATATTAAATTTATGTTACTTAATATGGGACATCGAAATTATTTTATTAATGACTTACATTAAAGTATTTTTTTAGTTTAAATATTTTAATGAATTATACCTCATGTAATATCAAAAACATTATTTTTACATGTCATCTATAAATTCCATATTAACTAGCTAAGGAATTATATAACTCCCTCATACTCATATATATATATATATATAATAATTTATATATATATATATATATATATATATATATAATATATATATATATATATATATATATATTATATATATATATATAATAATATATATATATATATATATATATATATATATTACTTTAATTACTTTATCTCTTTATATTAAATTTTATGTACAATTAAGGTTGGAGATTGAAGAGTTTATTTATATCCTCACATTGAATTTTTTGTTATTCCTAATTTTTAATTTGTTAATATGGATATATTATTTTAGGATTTTAAATGTAGAGTTATGTGATGACATTTTGTACTAGGTTATAGAGTGCCTCTCAACCCGAACATAGATAAATACTACTTAATATTATAAAGAAGAGATAAAGTTCCTAAAATAAATATTTAATATGTAGAAATAAATATGCAAGAGGACCTATCTTACCAAACATAGATAAATACTAAAGAAGAGGGAAAATTCCTAAAATAACTAAATATTTAATATGTAAAAGTAATGATGCAAGTGGACCTACCTTAGGAGATTCATAAAAGATAAAAGGTGAGTTTCTAGAAGGTGCAACTGTCAAAAGACATGGCCAAGAAAACAATATTTCCTTGGATTCGATTGAGTTTGTTAATTATTTTTTAGTAATATTTCCACTTCTAAAGACCATTAGTGATTTTAGGGATTTGATAGGATCCTTCCAATGATTTGATCCATATTGGATTGTGTTATTTAAATTGTAAAGCCTGTGTTCTTATAAAGAGAACCTGCACAATGTAACAACCAGGCCAAGCCATGAGATGCATATAATTGTAATCAAGCTCGACTATAATAAAGTTCGTGTATTATGTGAATGACTAAATCTATGTGCGTGTATTGAGTCTATAAATCCTGAATGTTTATGTGTCTAGTTAATGATCAGGTATGAATGACGAGACCATCACCATCGATCACTATCAAGAATGATGGTTAAGATCCATAACTTTTGAAATATTGTTTGGTTGATCCAAAGATCCTTTGGACATGTTGTAGCTCCTAGAGACAACCCTCAAGGTGAGGAGAGGTTAGTGCCTAGGACATCTTAGTCTCTCTTGAACATAAATTAGTGTGGCCCAAGAGATAAATGTGAAATGGTTTAGATTTTGGTTGGATTACCTTTCTCAGAGGAAGATTCAGTATGCTCATAAATAACATACCATTCCCAAGAATAAATGTTCAGGTCTGGTGGCTGACACACAATGAATGTAGCTTAAATTTGTCTTTGCAATGGAGACAAAAGGAGAAACATAAGAGAGGAATGAGGTGCAGAGTGTTGGGTAAACATATAATCATATGCATCAAATCCCTATAGAATCATGATAAGATAAAAGGAATGAAGTAAAGAAATTGTGGAGCGCATTTTAAGGCTTTCAAATCAATGTCTCATATGTATTATATGCTATATCATAATACAGTTAAATCTGCAATCTCACAGGTACCATCTGTTATTACATAACATAGATAAATCTACAATCTCAAAACTACCATCAACTATTACATAACATAAGTAAATATGTGACTTAAGAGTAAATCTAGTAGATATAATTACACAATTTCTGGAGAATAAAATATACATTTGAAATGACACACAAATCTAGAACACATACTACATATCACAATGCTTAGGATCACTAGAAATTTTCTTCATTAATATTAAAAAATGAAATACCTGCTACAGGGCTGAACTTGTGAAATATACAAAACAAATACAACCTCTGGAACAGGAAAACAAAACTAAACTTGGAACCTCCTCTAAAAACATAATTCAAAACCCTCAAATATAGAATTCAAAACCTCTGAAAATAGAAATGGGGAATCCTTACTACTGACTTCCTATTCCCTTTTATAGGGAGAGAGGGCATAAAAAAAGTTACGAAATATTTTAAATGATACAGTTTTATGTATTATTAGCTGTCTGAGCATGCGAATGGCCTAGATGTCCTAATGATTTACATAATAGATTTGATTTTTTTCTTGAAGATGCAAAAATTAACAAAACATGAGAAACAGAAGGTGTCATAATTAACACAGAAACATATCTTCCATGTCAATTCCTCTAATTTCCTTAGGTGGATTCAAGCTCCCGTATCGGGATTAGTAGTGGGTTGATGACCTAGCCATACCTCTGTCATTACATTCCTACCATGGTTATCTGCCACTTCTCATGTTTCTTTCTCCCTCTAGCTACTTGAATTCCCTCTTTCTAGAGCAAGTCGTGATTTGGTTTGGTGGCGCTGGTGTTACACACTATTTTGTCACACCCCCTGCACTTCCCTACGACAAACCCCGAAGTGCCCAAAACATGACCATTATGCAGTGAACTCATTCATATATGTAGCTCAGATCCTCCATAAGACATTGATTGGAAAATGCCTTGAGTTTCCCCTAAAGGAAATAGCTCTTAAACCCTAAATTGAGAATCATTACTCTTATGAGGCTAAAAACAATGATGATCACATGTTGCACTATACTCAACCTATGATGGCATTTCTCCATTAACTTGTATACCTACGATGATCCCAAAAAGGAAATTTTCCCAAAGAGGATGAGAAGCTTCGTGATCTAGAAGCTTCTAGAGTGGCGAGCTAGAGGTTTTTTGGTGTATATGAGGTCAAGTTCTCCCAACTTGGCCTATTGGTCTTATCCCTATGAGGTACCTCATTGAGATGAGGCCCTACTCCTATCTTTGGAGAGATCCTACCTCCCTTTCCCAGCCTACATAATCATCCTTTCCCATTCCCAAATGGTTGGTCTATGCCTATATGCTACTCATTTGGCTTGGAAAAGGAGTGCTTGGAGAGGCTAGCTTGGACTTGGATATTCATTCAAGGAGAGCTTGGTTGTATGCTTTCTCCTTTATTCAATTAATATACAACTACCGATTCATTTTCCATTGACATGTATGCTCATGTATCATGAATATTAACATTTCTTTATTAGTTAAGTAGGTTACTTTTGAATATGTTATTTGTATTTGCATGTTTTATTGTGTCTTGATCTCTTGTGCAGGTTCATAAATATTGTGAGAAGCAAGAACGGACCCATAACACAAGTGACTCAAGTTCTTCAACAAAGTAGATCGAGATAGCATTAGAACAAGGTAGGTCATCTTCTTCGTCTCTCATTGCAATTGTAACTTAGGAAATTTTCTGGTAGATTGTCACTTAGGTTGCTAGACCCACTCATTGAGCTAGAGGGATTATCTCTCTTTGCAAAGAGGGGAGTCCCATCTCACACACTTCCTGAAACTAATGGACCCATTTTTTGACCTAGTTATACAAACTTAGCCCAGTTAGTTTCAGGAACTCCTAGTGCTTCATCTTTTTATTAAAATCCCATTTGGCCTTCAAATACTAGGGCTACTTTGGGTCCATCTTTTCCAAACGTGAATTCTCAAATCTGTGTACAAATTTTTGCCACATCATTTCTCGCTCAACCTACAATCCCATCGCAACCTGTACCATCGTTTCAACTCTCCATTTCGGTACAACTAGCTTTTTCAGATAAGGTTTTAGTCACTTCTTCCACCCCTCTGTCAAGTGGACAGAATGTAGCACTATCTGGGGTGGGGTATCCTTACATTCGTCCTGTATGAGGTGAAACCCATGTGAGTTGATTACAATCTCACATGGTTGGAATAAATCAAACTTATTCTGGTGGTATTCCTAACCTTGTTGTTCCATCCGATCAAGTAATATCTAGTATCAATAGCCTTATCCAGCTCAGATTCCACTCCAACAGGCTTATGTGTTATGAAACCAGCTCACAAAAAGATAGAAAAGATATATCAATGCCTTAGAAATAAGCCTCCTCGATGGGGAAACCTCCTTTACATTACACAAATGAACAATTCTTTGATGATACAAATTAAAAGACTTCCTTTCTATATATAGGAGTCTAAGGCGTCATAATATAATTAGAGCCGACATAACAATAATAATGTAAGGGCACAATAATAACAATAGTGGGCTTCTATGGGGCACAATAATAACAATATGGGAACTACATGGGAAAAACAATATAATAAAGGGGTTTTACTAATAACAATAAGGGTTTACACTAGTAGTATAGGGACCTAACATGGCCCTCTCCCTCAAAAAGTGTTGTCTCCAAAGTTTGAGTAGTTGTTGATTCTCCTATATAAAATTATTGTCCACCCATGTGGAATCTTTAGCTGGTAAGTTATTCCACTTGATGAGATACTCCAAAATTGATCGATTTCGTAGCTGTCGGGTTCTTGCTTTTGTCATTGCTCCAGGCTCCAATATGATTTTTCCTTCCTCGTCAAATTCTAGAAATATTGTTTGAATTGGGATCTTCCACAACTTTCTAATGAGTGGACACACTTCTTCATCCTTCTTCCATTCATACCTTGTTTTGTTTATCCAATCTAGTTGGGTAATAGAAATGGCGCACAATAATGCTTCCACATCCTCATCCTTTCTTGAGAGTGCATCTGCCACAACATTTTGCTTCCCCTTTTTGATGATTTCAAAGTCATAACCCAACATCTTTGTGACCCCTTTTTGTTGCTCTTCCAAGGATAATATTTGTTCTAAAATGTATTTAATATGTCATGATCTGTTTTTACCTTGAAGTGTCTTCCCATTAGGTAAGGTCACCATTTCTTAAGTGCGTGTAGTATTCCCAACATTTCCTTCTCATAGATAGATTTGGTGAGGGACATTTGTTTGTATGTATGTAACCATAAAAATACCCAATCGCCTACATCAAAACTTCATTCATTGCGATGTTGATCGGCTTGTTGTTTCATTCGATTCTGCACCAAAGTGGCATTATCCTTTAAAAGTTGGAGAACTTGTTGTTGATGCTCGATGTGATCTTTCACTGCTTGAATCTTTTTCTTCTTG
>APFE031735564.1:70471-85002 GCA_000404065.3 Pinus taeda | reverse complement strand
GATGCTCGATGTGATCTTTCACTGCTTGAATCTTTTTCTTCTTGATATGTCCTTCTATATTTAGAGTTTGAGGAGTGGTAATTTCTTCCAATGCATTAAAAGATATGGTTGGATTCATTTCTTGATTCTTTATGTGATCTTTCACTTCTTGAACATTTTTTTTCTTGATATGTCCTTCTATCTTGATAGTTTGAGGAGTGGTAATTCTAGCCATTGCATTACAAGATATGGTCGGATTCAATTATTCTTTCCTGAGGTGGTCTTTCACTTCTTGAACCTTTTTCTTCTTCATATGTCCTTCTATCTTAAGAGTTTGAGGAGTAGTAATTATTTCCAATGCTTTACAAGATGTGGTCGGATTCATTTCTTCTTTCTTCGGGGTTGGTTCCTAGTGTATATACTCTTCTTTTTATGTTTCTTTATCCTTTTCTTCCTCCTCTCCATAATCAATGTAAAATAATTTCTTCTTAGCACACTTATGACCTTTAATGTATTTTTTATCACAATTGTAACCAAGCCCTTTTTCTCTTTTTTCTTCCAATTTCTGTGTTATTTCTCTAAATAAGGTGTTGCTCTTTGTATCCTCATAATGTGCTATAATTTCCTCCGTGAAAATTGACCACATAACAAGTGGTTTACGATAACAAAGCCCTTTATACCATAAGTATTGATCTTGTTATAAATACGAAGATGCAATGCATACCTTTTGTAACAATGGTACACCATGTAGATCAAAATATTTCTCCATCTGTGGTATCCAATTTACCAGATCCTTGCCATCAAACTTCCTCATCTCAATTTTTCTTGATTTTAGGAGCTCGATCTTAAAATGACTATAACTTTGTAATTTCAGATATCCAAGTTCTGAAATTTCTTTTTGTGAGTAGCTCTCTAAGTTCTCTTTCTAACTGCATGAGTCTTATCAGAATTTGATTATCCAAGAAAGGGTTATGCCAAATCTCCCACGGTGACCTGATTATAGACTAGTTCAGTAGAGCAAAGTTGTACAACATGTTGCGGTCCACTGTTTTGACCTTAATACCTGAAACTAATATACAGAAAACTAAAGGAAGTCCTCTTTCTGAAACTTCTTACAGAATTTCAATTCGATGCATAGAATAAAAGTTATGATGATTTTCCCAAGGTAACCTGTTTGGAATGTACTTCGGGGGTATACAAAAACCCTAACTTCCATAGATTAGATCTCTGAAAATTTAGCAAGATAGGATCTGAAATTTGGAGCCAAGGTTCAAACTGATTTCTTCTCCAATGGGTTTTTGTTTTAGCTTCTAAAACTTTGTAGGGAAAGACTTATAGCAAAAATTCCACGATGATCTATTTAGATGATATTTTGGAGCTTACAAAAACCCTAACTTCCTCAGATCATATCTCTGAAAATATAGTGTGAAAAGAACGGAAATTTGGATGCGAGGTTCAAATTGATTTCTTCTAAAATGGGTATTTTTTGTAGATCTTGAAACTTCATAGCAAAAGGGTTATAGAAAAAATTCCATGATGACCTATTTGGAGCAGCAAAACCCTAGAATCCATAGCTCTGATACCAAACGTTATGAAACCAACTCACAAAAAGATAGAAAAGATAGATCAACGCCTGAGAAATAAGGCTCTTCAATCAAGAAACCTCCTTTATATTACACAAATGAACAATTCTTAGATGATTCACATGAAAATACTTCCTTTATATATATAGGAGTCTAAGGGGTCATAATATAATCAGAGCTGACATAACAATAATAATGTAAGGGCATGATAAAAAAAATAATGGGCTTCTATGGGGCACAATAATAACAATATGGGGACTACATGGGCACAACAATATAATAAGGGGGTTGTACTAATAACAATAAGGGGTTACACTAGTAGTATAGGGACCTAACATTATGTCCCATATGTTCGCAAGCCCTGGTCAATCTGTCTTACATTCCACAAGTAGGTGCTTATGTCCAGCCTAGTTAATCCACTTTTCCTGGTGGATATGGTTAGATCCAATTCAGAAATTGTGAATACCCTTATGGTATACCCCAAGGAACTATCCAATAACTCTTGCAACAACAAGGGAAGTCATTATAGCAGTAAGGGCAACCTTTACCTCAAGAAGGGCAACCTTTGTAGCAGTATCAACAGCCTTTGTAGTAGTAGGGGCAACCTTTGCAACAACAAAGGCATTGGTTACCACAATAAGGGAAATCTTTGCAGCAGCAAACTCAGTTTCTTCAGTAGCCTACTAAACCTTTGTATCAAACCTACCCTGGAAAAAATCCATCTTATGGTCCAGGTACCCCTCAGTGGGCGAAAATCAAATCCTGTATGGTCAAAATCCTCTAATGTGGGGGCAGAATCCTTACCAGCATGGTTGGAACCCATAGTTTGGGCCTCCTCAAAGGCCCTACATGACATTCAATCTGCAATTGCCATTTTTGGCTACGTTGGAATTTCATGATGTCTCGAGGCTCACAAATGATCCTATTCTTCATTCACCTTATTGGCCTCTAGTTCCAACTAAAATGCCAAGCGATTTCCCAAAATTTGAAGGAAAGTCTAAAGAGAACCCACAAGCCCAAGTGATTACATATCACTTATGGTGCTCTCCAAGTTCATATGTTGACGATTCTATTCATCTCTGCATCTTTCATAGAACCTTAACAGGTGCTACTACAAAATGGTATATTGAATTGCCTCGATCTACCTATGCTAACTTAAATCCTTAGCTATGGCCTTCCTTACACACTTCCAATTTCTGGTTTGATATGAAACTGACACTCATTTTCTCACATCCCTTAAGAGAGATACTACAACCCACATTTATGATCATATCCATAAATGGATACATTGGTGTTACCTCATCAAATTCGATATTCCTAATGAGTTGTTAACTGAATGGTTCATGAAATCATTTGTAAACAAAATTGTTACAGATACAGCAATGGGTGAATGTGTTACCGAGGACCAATATATTCCCTGTTCTCAGTATCTAGACTTAGCATATTCCCAATCTGGCACATTATATGAGATGTTGCCTGATGCTCCAAGACCATCTTCAGATCTAGCAGCCTCAAAGTCTCCCGATCTTCCTCCTCTTGATGGTTTAATTGCTCCAGTGTCTGAGACTTCCACTAAGGCTTCTTCAAAGAAAAATCTATTTCCGGCATTGGCTCCAGTAATCCTTCGAAAAATTCGTCAAATCTTGGTAAAACCTCTGAGGTACATGTCATTCAGTCTACCGCAACAGATAAGGCCTCAAAAGGTAATAAAAAAGGTAGACATAAAGCTAAAACTGATACCCTGAAATAGGATCCACCCAAATCATCTGTTGATGATGATTCCAAGCAAAGGTCGAAATATCATTGCCTCATCTGTGAGGAAGAAAATTATACAAAGGATTGTCCCTGACATTATGAAGTTAACTATGTATTGAAAGGGACTCCGACTATTTTGAAAGAACCATTTCCATCTCAGCAGACACAATTGGTGGACCAACCACAATAATCTCCCTCCTTTGGTTCCCAAGTTTTCATGATGCAAGGTTCATCACCTATTTCGATCACTACTCGAACAAAGGTCTATCAAAACGTAGAGAAAGAAGTCACTAATATCCCTTATACTTCCACTCCATCCAGTTCTAGTCCGCTCCATATTGAACTTCTTAACAATGAATCCATAATCTGACCACATCCAAAAGGTGTACTTTGGAAATCATCTTATAATCTGAATGCTAGAACTACACAACATTATAATATTGTTGAATATTTGCCTTAAGCACCTTTGATGATGTCTACTTTGGAGGTTCTCCAAACATGTCCAATGCAGTGAACATCGTTTTTGTCTGCTATAGGCACCATTGATCATGTTAATTCAAGTTTAATTACCTTTGATATTGAAAACCACGTTCCTTGTCTTCCTCATCAGATTGCTTTTGTCATTCGAGTGATCATTAAAGGAAAGACAATCCATGAGACTGTTATTGATGAAGGTGCTTCCACTTGCATCATGTATGTTTCGTGTTGGAAGGCCATTGGCTCTCCTTTCTTCTCAATCCATCCCCAACCACTTTGGAGGCCTTTCATGGCAGAGGCTCAGGTCCATATGGTATTCTCACAAATTTTCCTATCACATTAGAAGGAAAGACCATTGAGCTAGAAGTCGAAGTTGTAGATGCGAATCTCAATTACAACCTTCTTCTTGGGTGAAGTTGGATCCACGCTGTGTTTTTTGTGGTTTGTTATTTGTTACAGGTTCTCTGTTTTCGTCACGAAGGACAAATTGTCACCATCAACCAACTATTTTTTTTCTCTTCTGGTATATCGAATGACAATGCCCCATATGTGGGAAATACTGAAATTCCTTATGAGAGTGCAGAGGAAGGTCTTTTCAAAGACTTGTTTAATGGGTACTTTTTCTCTCTGACCTCCAAATATCACTTCAATCAATATGATCTTTGTTTCCACAGATCCATGGGTTCTTCCTACAACAGATCGAATCGATTCCTTCAGTGATTGTATGTCGTTAAGTCCATTAGAACAAGCATATCAAGAAATTGTTTTGGCTTCAACGGCTTCTCCACAAAGTCATGTTGTTTTCACTATGAACCTGGATACTTGTGTGACATCTCCTTGGCTAGGTTCATGGGATTATATAGATCCTTTAAACGAGACATTACCCACCAATGAGAGTATCGTTGAGGTTGTGTCTATGGATGAAACTCCTTGGAACGATCTCCATCATCGTTCTTCATTTCTTCCTAGCCTTAGTGAGATGTCTTCATGTCTTAAAGTGTTCGTTTTTCATCTCCCAACGCATCCAGTTAAACCACCTATTCTGGTACATGAAGAATTGTCTCAGGGTAATATGGGAAACATTATTGCAACCATGCCTCTTGACATTTCCATTAAACCTAGAATTTTTGAGAACGTTCATATTGGGGTTTCTTGTTCTCCCAATGAGATTAGGAATTAAACTAAACTTTTCAAATAATTTCGAGACATCTTCATGTGGCCATACAAGGAAATGCCTGGTATTGATCTAGCAATAATGGTGCATGAAATACCTACCTATCCTGGTGCAAATACTGTTTGCCAATGGCTTCATCCTGTGCATCCTCGGAAGGCTACTGCTATTAAGGTAGAAGTTGAGAAACTTTTAAAAGATGGATTTATTTATGCAATCCCATTTATAGATTAGGTGTCTCAGATTGTCCCTATTGCTGAAAAGTAGGTTACTATCCATGTCTGTGTTTATTACCATCACATCAATTGCACATGTCAAAGAGACAACTATCCCACTATATTTATCGATCAGATCATCGACGAGTGTGCTGGGAGTGAGATTTTCTCATTCATGGATGGATTTTTGATTTATAACCAGATCAACATCTCACCTGTTGATCAACATAAGACAACCTTTATCTATCTATGGGGCACTTTTGCGTATAACAAGCTTCCTTTTGGCTTAAAAAGTGTTGGTGCTACCTTCCAGAGAGCAATGTCTTATGTTTTTCATGATATTTGACACATTGTTCAACCTTACCTTGATGACTTACCAACCCATTCTTCTAAGCATCATGACCATCCAGACCACTTAAGATTCATCTTTCTGCATTTTCGACGCTATAACATTCGTCTAAATCCACATAAGTGCCTTTTTTGCATTGAATCTAGTCAACTTTTGGGTTTTGTTGTGTCCTACAAAGGTATCTCATTAGATCCTTTAAAATTTGAGTTATTTTCAACTTACACCTTCCCCCCCCCCCCCCCCCCCCCTCCCCCCACACCTCATTTCTTCAATTGCAAAGCCTGCAAGGAAAGGCTAACTTTCTTCGTTGATTCATTCCTAACTATGCCAAACTCACCAAGGGTTTTACCCACTTGTTAAAAAAGGGGATCCCTTTCATTTGGGATGAAGTTTCCTAGAAATCCTTCGATGCTTTGAAAAATATGCTTATTAGTGCTCCTTTACTGCATCCCCCTAACTATCAACGTGATTATTTCCTATACTTTCCTGCAACTGGAAATACCATTATTGTGGTGTTGGTTTAGGATGACAATGATGGAAATGAACATGTAGTTTATTATTTAAGCTGAAATCTCATTGACATTGAGTCTCGATATTCCCATGTCGAGAAACTTTCCTTTGCAGTGGTCCATGCTGTCCAAATATTTCGTCATTATATCCTTTAATGGAAAACCACATTGATTTCCAATTGCAACCCCATGACCTATATTCTGAATCGTCAATTACTCAGAGGAAAATACTCCAAATGGATTGTTGTCCTGTAGGAGTTTGATTCGGAATCTATTACTTCCAAATCAAATAAATCACTTGTTTTTGCCAATTTGATATGTGCCCTTCTGTCTGCAAGTACTTCTACTGATTTTACTGAGTAGATTCCTAATGAGACTATGTTTCTCATTAGTAGTATTGACCCGTGGTATGGAAATATTATCATTTATCTTCAAACCCAAACCTTTTGATCTGAGTTGTCTCGATCCAACTGATGCTGCATCTGACATTAGTCCCAACCCTATCAGATTCATGGTGATACATTGTACTCAGTCAGTGTTGACTCTGTTCTTCGCAGATGTCTAACATTTGAAGAGGTTGAACGGGTCTTGAATGACTACCACTTTGGAGCATGCGGTGGTAATATCTCAGGCTATGCCACTGCTCAAAAAATTCTCTACGACAGTTATCTCTTCCCTTCCATATTTAAAGATTGTATTCTGGCTCTTCAGAAATGCCATGAATGTCATATTTTTAACTGCAAGCAGTGTGCCCCTCCCACAACCTTACACCCAGTAGTTCCCATTGGGCCATTTCTAAATGGGGCATAAACTTCATGGGGGCATAAACTTCATGACATGTAACCCTCACTCAGCTGGGGGGCATGGCTATATTATCGTTGTCATCGACTACTTCACTAAATGGGCTATGGTGATACCCACATATAATGTTGATGGTATCATTGCTTCTAAGTTCTTCTTGAACCACATCATAGCATGTTTTGGCATTCCTGAAGTCATTGTGACTAACCATGGATCACATTTTTGTTAGTACGTGATGGTAGAGTTGACTTCTTAGTTGGGTCTTCACCATGATAGCTAAACTCCTTATTATCCACAGGCCAATGACCAATTCGAAGCAATTAATAAACTTCTGATTACTATGCTTCAACGCATTATTGAGAAGCACAAAAAGGACTAGCATCTGATGCTATTCTTGGCTCTCTGGGCTTACATAAATTTCGCTAAGTTGACCATTGCATTCACTCCATTCTATCTAGTTTATGGTTTAGAGGAAACTCTCTCAATTGAATGTGAAATCCCTTCACTCAAATTAGCTAACGAAGTTCTTCCTAATACCTCACCTGAGGAGGAGTGATTACTCTAGCTTGAGAGGCTTCACAAGACTCGTCGCATTATTGCGATGGTAATCGAAGCCCAAAAGAAACATCTCAAAGCTATTTTTGATCAAATTGTTTCTCCTCATACTTTTTCTAAAGGCAACCTGGTCCTCCTTTATGATCAGGCTAACGATAAGTTAGGCGCCAGAATGTTTTAACCTATGTGGCATGGGTGATATATCATCAAATGTGTCTTGCAAAAAAGCACCTATGAGCTAGTTGATTACAAAGGAAATGCATTGTCACAACCCTACAATGGGTTGCATTTGAAAAAGTATTATGAATTAAATTCATGTAATTAATTTTTGTACATTAGTGTGTGAATTCATTGGTGTGTGATTTTTGATTTTTGGTGTGTTCGTTTGCTTTGCAGACATGTGTTTTTTTTCTTACCTTGTGTTCAACTCGGTTCATAGATGTCGTCAAGTCATTATGTCAGTTTTTCTGATGGTGATTGTCGTAGCACACGAAATGTGCCTCCACATCTTGGGCACTCTTTTCCCTTGATGGTGAGTCGATTGACATACAAGGTGTATGCCTTGGTCGAATAACTAATAATATTGTTGAATACAATGTAGTCATTGAACTATTGTCAAAAGGAGTTGCCCAAGGCATTAGAGATTTAGTTGTCAAGTTAGATTCACAACTTGTTGTGCTACAGTTACACAATCATTATTCAGTAAGAAATCCAAATATATTTCTTATATATCTATGTGTTTGATTAATGGAAATAAATTTTGATTTTATCACATATTATCATATTCCACACAATTTGAATACATTAAAAGATGCATTAGAAAACTACGTTCTTGATAGACATTTGCATAATTTATAAAACCAATCACATCATCATGATTCATGGACACATAAGTAGAAAATAAAACATATATCATTCTCAGGGGAAGGTTTTCGAAAGCTTCTATCTTCATCTTCCCACTCCTCGTCATTTTAGCACCTGGGAAATGTCTCATGATTAGAGAACTAGTACCCTCACCACCTCAATGAGACTCGAAGAGTTGGACTCTCTCCTCTTCGAGGCAATCCCATGATAAATTAAATGTCATATTCTTACATTTCCAGTTCTTGGCCTTTGATTATGAATATTTCTCGATCTATATACCAAAGACTGATCAACTAGGGCATAAATTCCATCTTAGCTCCTAGCCCTGTAGCCCTGAAGAATTTTAGCAACCCACAATTTCTCAAAGCATTGATACATTCTGGATTTTGGGCTACCTAGTGTTGTTCAACCTCATGGCCTCTTTTTTTTCCATTCTAGAACAAGATTTCCTACAAAACATCATTTAACACAACTTAGAAACTTTTTCATGGACCAAAACTGAGAATTTTTACTACAAACTGGATTTTTCCTTCAAAACATTCTGCCTCAGAACCATCGTGCTTGTTTTTATAAACAGAGCAATGCCATCATGGGGGCCTTTGGCCTTGAGAGAAATCATCACGGATTTTATGAGAAAACTCATGATGGTAGCCCACATGATTTAAAAACAAAAATCCTCCTACTGACAAGAAAAAACTGAATGAAAAAGCATAAAAATACAATGAATTGCAAGAGAACATGCATAGCTCCACATAGCTATTACCTGCTAAAGACGATTTGGGGAATGATGCACTGGGTCTCCTACACTGGTAATTTGAAAATTGAGCAAAATAAGTCACAAATGAACTCTCAAAGCTTACTTTGGTGAACTGGTAAAAATATTTTTACTTATGAGTTACTTATAACCTTTGGGTTCATTTTTGCCATATTTTATTATTATTTCTCAATATTAGTGATGAGTGAATTTCCTTGCGTAATTACAAGTACTTTCTACTGAACATGTGATTATTATTGATTGATTCAAAGTGAGTTTTTGTTTTATCTCTTTTTTGGACTTGTTAAAAATAAACGAAAATGGAATGCCCCTAGAGTCATCTTTAAGCTCTTTTATGACTCTCGAAAATGAAAAGATCGTCGAGTACTTGTCATTTCGAGCTCGTTAAATTAAATGAATTGACATCATCTCAGTATATGTTTACCCATTTTTCAGGCTGAGATTAACTATTTACAAAAAAGGTAGACCTTGATCGACATGGTCAAGATGTTCTCTCAAATATTGTTTTCTACCTTTTCAGTTTTGAGGGACAAATTATGATAAGGGACACGATGTATTTTTATTTTTCATCTCCTTTTCAAACTCTCTAAATGTGAAAAAGATACTGATTTATTCTTACGTCGGACTCATTAAAATGTTACGATGAAAGACTCATTACCATGATGAGACCGTGTTTCTCGTTTCTAAGATTTGTAAAACTTACTAGGATAGATTCATTCGAAGAATGAACTTACATGACAAGAATATGTTATCCCCTTCATTCTTATGATAAAAATAATTGGGGTACTCGCTAAAAATAGTGGGGAAAACTGAAAATGAAACATCCTTTGTGTTATAGATCCATTTGGGAACATCACTCCCATCATCCATATCAATGTTTTAGGGCTCATCAAACCCTAATTTTAGTTGCTACATGCCCTAAACAAGTCAACCAATTGAATGCCTCCTTCCCAGTCAGTTTCATGGCCTGAAGACATCCTGAAATGACTCCTTGAAGGACCAACATAGGTAGGTCCATGTAAGGGTGCTCTACAGAGCACTTAGGCCCATGCAAGGGTGCTCTGTAGAGCACTTAGGCCCACTTTGACCTGCGTTGGGCGATATTGAAAAAAAAATTCATAGGGTTCTAGGGATATTCCTTGGTTCTAGATCATTATAGAAGGATCCCACCTCTTATCCCCTCCTATAAGCACGAAATTAGATAGGCTACGGATCCATTAACCTCCTATCCTCTCATCCCTTCCTCCATGGAAAATAACTCTATGTTTCAAAGGCCATTCGATACCCTCATTTATGAAAAAACCTCCTCCATCTTCCTCTAAATTGAGCACTCATCTAAGTGACTAAGGGCTGGACTATGTTGAATTGTAAGGAGATAATGCTGCTATGAGAATTGGCTTTGAGACAAGTATTTTTATACTTCAAGTTTGTCATGCGTTTGATGTGATGTGGATGGGATCCAAGCTAGAGGAATGACTTTGAGTTAGACATGATGGTTGTAATTCCTTCTTCTATTCAATAAAGTATTTGAACCTTTTTCCATATGTTTGTATTGATAATGCTTATATGTGTGAATGTATCTGATTCCATTTACTTGTATTTAATAGATATTTTGCTTTGATCGGTTCTTTCTCTTCTTTTTGTGTTAATAGGTACTTCTCAAGCATGTTAAGTACAGTGAGGAGTGACAAGATCGATACAAAGGAGACAAAATGAAAACAAAACTATAAGTAGGTCTTCTCATCTTCTTTGTCTCATCTATTGCTTATAGGAAAAGGTTAAAGTTTTTTAAACTATTGTTCTAGACATGGATACTTAGCTAGGGAATTAATATTTATTCATAGATACCAAATTCTCCAAAACAAATTGGAAACTCCGCTAGGGAAGATCATCCTTCCTAGTATCTTATCCACCTCCTAGGACACTCTTGTAGACCCTACTTGTGTTCATTGATTGTATTTCAACTCTTTTGAATTGAATTTTGGTCAAAAATGTGTCAAATTACCTTTTGAAATGGCTCACTGTCACCAGCGCAGGCTTGTGAGGGACACAATGCACTGTAGAGCACCCTTGCCTTAGGGACAGTTCTCTGAAGCGCATTGTCTCCCATTCAGGGTTGCATTGATCCTCCTAGGGTCATTTTCCCACCTTTGGAATGTGGTTTTTGCCAACTTTTCTCTGTTTGTTTGCTTGTTGAATGATCAATGAATGTCATCTATCAGGAAACAAGTTTCTATCTCCTTTTCTAGCCCTACTTTGACTTGGTTGATTAATGTTTATTAAATGTTTTCTTTATCATTATCGATCCATAGTCAAAGTTATATTATAGTCGATTAATCTTTGTTCAAAAGAAAGTGTCGTCAAAGCATTCTTTTCCTTCGAAACAGAACTGTCGTATAGTCTTCGTTCTTGTTCAAGATTGATTGATTGTATGTGAATTAGTTTCCTTTTTTTTCATGTTCACATTAAGAAAATCGAAAATAAATACATGCATGTTGCATTGAAAAAGTTTGTGTGTGCTCATAGGAATAGTTAAGGGAAATTGCATTAGATTGTGCTCTTTTCTCTTTGATCGAAAGAAATCTGATTGCTCTATCCTTAGTAGCTAATATTTTCATTGTTAAATTGAATGGAAAGAATGCTTATCATGATAGTTGCATTCCTAGGAATCTCAGAATACATCACGTGGTGAACTTGAAAGGAAAATTCCTAAGCAAGATAAAATTAAAACTAACATCAATTTACCTAATGGAGCTTGGTCTCCTAATGAAAAACATTTAGTGGTTGTAGGCTAGAGATGTGTTATAGCATCATAAAAAAAAGCAGCTATCGCTAACTTGTCTACAATACATCCCGAGTGTGGTACCTCATTCTAGGTACGTGAGTATATCATAGCTCTTCCATGTACCTTCGAGTATATAGGGTGGTGTTACAGTACATAAAGTATATGGGAATGCTCTCACTGTACGGTTTTTCATTAGACAATGCTTATACAGATTGGGCCTTCACGTAATTTCGGGTATATATGGGAGGACAACACTAGGTTTCTATCCATCCTTAGGTAACCGGGTTGGACGCCTGGTACACTATGATACACCGAACACAACATTCAGGGAGATTGTGTGCCTGTACTTCTTAGTTTTCCAAGAGGTATTTTGTAGTTCACAGTTGCTTGGTAGACCTTTTGGATAGATTATCCCTCTTTCATTTTGTTATGTTACTTTGATTAAAATAAAATTAATTGACAGTGGATAACATCCTCCACACACTCCTTAGTTGATCTTCGGTTGAAAAATATGATGAGAAATCTAGAATCCACTGATCAAGGAATTCCTTTTGATGGGAATCCTAGTCCTTTTCCTCATTTTGAAAGTATTAGTGATGCTTATATGGCTACTTTATCCCTACCGGGATTGACCATTGGCTTACAAATATGGTTGTTTTCAACCTCCTTGGTTCAAAATGTTGTGATTTCTTCGCAATCAAGTACACCTCCAACTAGAGAAAATCAACCTCTAGTTGATCCTAAAGTTGACCCTTTACCTTCTTCCTTGTTTGTCTCTTCCTCCCCTTCTTCCTCTTCGCCTACTGAAAGTATTGGTAATAGCAACCAAGTGGCTAAAAAGAAGAAGAAAGGGAAGAAGAAGAAGAATAGGAAAATTTAGCAGAGGGCAACCAAGCAACCATTGCTTTGAATGCAACATCTAATGAGAAACCGTTCATCAAGCATCACAAAGTTTGATATCCATGCAAACTTTGTGCGGGATACCATCTTCTTAGAAATTGTCCTGATATTCCTCATATCTTAGAAGAATGGTATTCTCGTTCACATCATCTTGTGTCATCAACTTCTAGAGATCGTGTTGGTGACAGATCATGAACTAGTGGTAGTAAAGTTCATGGAAAGAAGGTTAAAGTTAAGTTTCCCTGTAGCTTATGTGAAGGGAATCACCCCATTCACCTTTTTCCCTATCTGGATGAAGCCAAAAACGTGTTGGATAACCATTCTGCTTCACCTAAGTGACTTCCGTCTGGTCACAAGAGACTATCCCTTAATCCTTCACTAGTTGATGAATTGACTGATGAAAATCAACCGTCAATGAAACCCTCTCTCTCTGAATGTGAATCCAATGAATCTACACCTCACTAATCATAGCTCAAGAAAACAGTTGACCCAATTTCACCTTTAGTTAATTGTACCTTTCCTATAGATAATGAGTATGATACCACTTAGGTTCTTTTTGTTTCTTCAGATTCCAATGAGCTTGGGGGGAATACTCCTGTTCCATCAACATAGGATGAAAATCCTCCCATTCTCATAACTCAAGGAGATAATTCTCCCATTCTTAAAGTACCCCCTCCAAGTAGTCTGGTCACATCCTTTGATTGGAATAGACTATTGGATTCTGTCTTCCTTCTTATATGCCTTTCTAGATCATAGTACAGGTTTATAATATGATTGTATCTAGCACT
Organism: Pinus taeda; assembly: GCA_000404065.3. Taxonomy (NCBI): domain Eukaryota; kingdom Viridiplantae; phylum Streptophyta; class Pinopsida; order Pinales; family Pinaceae; genus Pinus; species Pinus taeda. The sequence continues at coordinate 71,496 of APFE031735564.1, read as the reverse complement.
ATTATAGATGAAGGTTCATCAGCGAGTATCCTTTCCTCTACTTCTCGCCAAGCGCTCGGTTCATAGCCACTTGTGCCAGTTACCCAAAATTTTTTGGCTTTTAACAGAGGAACCAGTCAACCATTAGGAATCCTCCCTCAGTTACCTATTACTTTGGGAGGAAAAATTGTTTATCTCAATGTGATGGTAGTCTGAGGCCCTTTAGATTACAATTTACTTCTTGGGGGAGTCTATGTTTACGACATGTGAGCTATTGTTTCAACACTCTTTCGATTGATTTGTTTCCCGCATGAAGGAAAAATTGTCATCGTTGAACAACTTTCATTTCTCAATCCAAATATGACTTCCAGTCAACCATCTTCCGCAATTGGTCCTTTTGTGCCAATGGTATGTTCCCCGCCATGGGTTAATTATGTGGCAACCCATTCCATGCTTACATCAATCGACGATCAATTCCATGATGTTGTACATTATATTTTTGGGGCATTTGAACCATATCTCTCCTTCTAGAGCATTGTTCTCATCTAATGAGAACCTCTTGGAAGTCCTGACCTCTTGGAAGTCCTGACCTCTTATTGGTCATGATCAAGTATATGAGGATAGTTCCTGGTCTTGTGTCAACCTCGTTAAAAAATGAAACAAAGGATATGAAGATAGTTCCTAGTCTTGTGTCAACCTCATTAAAAAATGAAACAAAGGGTATGAGGATAGTTCCTTGTCTTGTGTCAACCTTGTTAAAAAATGAAACGAGGAATATGAGGATAGTTCTTGGTCTTGTGTCAAGCTCGTTAAAAAATGAAACAAAGTATATGAGGGTAGTTCCTTGTCTTGTGTCAACCTTGTTGAAAAATGAAACAAGTAATATGAGGATAGTTCCTTGTCTCGTGTCAACCTCATTAAAAAATGAAACAAGGAATATGAGCATAGTTCCTTGCCTTGTGTCAAGCTCGTTAAAAAATGAAATAAGGAATATAAGGATAGTTCCTTGTCTTATGTCAACCTCATTAAAAAATGAAACAAAAGAT
>APFE031735564.1:10563-45672 GCA_000404065.3 Pinus taeda | reverse complement strand
TACCAATGAATTCCTTCAAAATCTCATTCACCAACTACATGAACATGCTAGGGGCATTGCTCAATCCAAATAGCATAAATAGCCATTCATACAAGCCTTCATTAGTCTCGAAAGTTGTCTTCCACTCGTCACCTTCTCGAATTATGATTTGATGGTAGCCGCTTTTCAGGTCTATCTTTGAAAATTATGCTATTCCACTCAAATAAGCCATCATATCAACCACCCGAGGTAAGGGGAACCTGTACCTGATGGTGATTTTTTTAATGGCCCAAGAGTCTGTGGACATTCTCCACTCACCTACTTTCTTGGGAGCTAAAACAGTCGGAACTAAACAAGGGCTTAAACTCTCTCGAATCAGTCCTTTGCCCAACAACTCCTGCACCTACTTCTAGATTTCTTCATTATCCTTTGGACTCTTCCAGTAGGCATCCTTGTTTGGAAAACTGGCTCTTAGAAAAAAAATCAATATGGTGACTAATGCTCTGCTTCGGTGGTAATTTGTTTGCTAGATAGTCCACCACAATATCACTAAATTCTTGCACCATGTTCTGTATCTCTTCTGGTAAGTCAGTGACTTCTCTATGGATCAATATTGGATTTGGCCTTCACTCAACTGCATAATTCACTTGATCATCCTCCATTTATCGCAGAAACTCTTTTATGCCTAATGGTAGTGCCTTTGTTCCACTGGTTTCTGCAACATCCTCTTCCTTGATGGGCACTAGGGTATGCTTAATCCAATCTTTAACAAACTTGTAACAATTTATTGCCCCGTCATGGATGAACTTCCTATCATACTACCATGGTCTTCCGAGCAGAATATGGCACACGTCCATCGGCATTATGTCACATGTCACCTTATTCTTGTACCTGCCTATCTGAAAATATACCTCGCACTCTTCATCAACTAACAATTGGTGTCCCTTCTGCGACCATGACACCCTGTATGGAGTTGGGTGTTTTTCTCACTTCAAACCCAGTTTCTCCACCATCTCTGTAGCTACCAAATTATTAGTGCTCCCGTCGTCAATAATAAATTTACAACATTTTCCACACGACTTACATATAGTCTGGAACAATACTTTCCTCTGTGTCTGACCAACTACTTCCTTAGCTAGTTTTAACAATACCTTATTCAACAGTAAGGCTTCCCCAGTTTCTGGCATATTTTCCACCTCCTGCGGTGGTGCCTCCACTTCATCAGGCTGAGCGACATATGCTCCCCTCTACCCAGTTTGTTCATTTTCAAGACATTCAAAGGACTTGTGTCCCCACTTGTGACACTTGTAACACCGATAGGCATTTCCTCTACCTCTTCCATTACCTCTTCCTCCCTAGTATGACCTTCCTCCTCTAGTGTTACCTTCCCTTTCATTCTATCCCGAAGTCTTTGAACCACTACCCTATTCATTTCTATTGGTAGTCCTACCTCTGCCTAAGGTCTGTCCTCGCCCTCTACCAGAACCACGTCCTCTTTTGGCATTTTGTTTCCTAGCAATATTTTCCTTCACCTTCAAAGCACTTTGATAAGCTTCCTCCATGGTCCTAGGGGAAAGAATGCTAATCTCATCTATGATCTCCATTCGTAGACCATTTACAAACCTCACTATTTTCTTAGGGGTAGCTTGTACATAACCAACTCTCAAGTTAATTTTATAAAATTCTTCAGTATATTCCTTCACAGTCATCATTCTCTGCTTCAGGTTCTGTACTTGTCTATAAAGGGAAATTTGATAATCTTTAGGCAGAAACTTGCTCTTCATTCTAGCAACCATCCTATCCCATTTTTTAATCAATGGTTTGTTTAATCTCCTCCTTTTTTCCTATACATTGTCCCACCACAATGCTACATGTCCCTTCAATTTGGTGACAATAAAACTGATCCTCTTGTCTTCATTGATTTCTTCATACTCAAAATATTTGTCTAGTTCACTTATCCAATCTAACAATGCCTCTGTGGACAAATTTCCATCATATCTAGAGAGCTCTAGTTTTGGCTTACTGATATCCAACAAAACTGACCTCAATAGCTTAATTTTTGGTCATTCATCATCTAACCCATCTGTCGTGGATATGTTTTCCTCCTCACTGTCATCCCCACCTTCTGAATCTCTATGCCTTCGTGCTTCCACTGCTGCAAAATGTGCAGTTAAATTTATAATATCTTCTCATAACCCTTCATCTGCTACTCTTCTGATGGCTCTTCCATGACCCCTTCTTCCTACCTCCATCTTTACTAAGAGAAAAGGAAAAAAATTCTCTGATACGAAAATGATGCAGTACAACCTGAAATAGGGTTACCTACGTATACCAGTATTCACAACTTTACGGTTAGGCCCCTTTAAATAAACCTCGATGGAACGAATTCATTACAATAGCCCAGCGTTGATAAAACCCATCCTTTCCTTTCTATCGAAATCATTCACCCTCATAAACCTTTCATTTACCCTTATGCCGCATATATAATCAGTTCCCACACTTCCTTGCGGTAAGGTTGGACTTACACATGAAAACCATGTATCGGTGCTTTATTTCATTATAAACCCTTTGTAAGGGCTATACACATAAAACACATCGTTTACACCTTTTTCCACCTATTCCATAGATTTTTCATAGTTCCTGAGGCTCCTCTATCGCTAATCGCTAATCGCAATTGCCTACTTTCACGGGTCTCTTTAACACATTTCCCCTTTGCTTCTAATATGCGGTAAACACAATCAGACTTCAAACCATATACACTATGTTTATAACTCTACTGGATCTGCCATATCACATGTCGTGTTCCTTTTCTACCGATACATCACTGCTAATGTTTGCAATGCAATCACTTCATTGGTCGCATCAACATTACTGTCACACTTATTTAAGGTAAGGTCTATTCACTTCCTTGAAAATAATATTATGATTAAATCCCCACCATTGACCCTTCTCATAGATCTAACAGTCCTTGCTCTATCGCTTGATCACAATCGATAATCACTTGAGGTTGGGGTTATTCACACCTTTGTTTTCCTCTGATGCGATACTTATAACTCCACCTATTCTTTGCATTCAGATCTCAATCATTGATCGGTTAGATCCAACAGTCCCTTAGCACTGATTATTCAATCTTTCACTCCTCTATTATTTGGGTATTATAACACTTCCCCAATGTTTCTGTATCGTTTTAGGTTCCTCACTGGTTCTAGCCCTCTGCTATTCAGTCGTGCAACTCTTCTCTCCTGAGCTTAAACTCGATGATTCTTTAATCATGAACACTTCAAGCATTTCTTTGGTCCTTCCTTCGAATGGATTCAATGATCCACCATGATCCTCTACCTCGTTCTCACTCTTTCCTCTCTATGTATTCACTCTCCTCTTTATATTTACTAAATTTGCTTGCACATATATATATTGTACAGAAAATTTGATTCACATTCAATTCATCATTCAATCACTCAAAACACATGTTTATACTTATTTGAATTAATCTCTGCATATAAAAAATAAACAAAGGATCACATATTGAGACTCTGTCTCTCTCTAGCCTGCTCTTCTAATACTAGTGGCCTCTTTTACACTCTACCCGTAGGCTTACAAACACATTCTAATCTGGCTAAAAAAGAGAATAACCCCTCTCTCCCTCTCTCTCTTTTCTTTTCAATACATTATTAGCAGTTTCTTTTACAGTTGAGGAACTATTCCTCAGTTATTTTTCAGTTGCTCAACATTTTCTTCAAACAGTTCTTAATTAATCCTAACTTAATCTATTTGCCTAATTTAAGAAGTAACAATGGATGAGATAGCCTTAATTTTAAATGAAACAAATCAAAAGAGAACAAAAAATATTTCCCAGTTGTCGCCTTCGTATTCAGATACTCCTGCATCATAGAGGCTAAAGCATTACCTTTTGTAAATGAAAAATCTATAGTTAATTTTCTTTTTGAGGACATCTTCACTCATTTTGGTGTTCCAAGAGAAATTGTGATAGATCAAGGATGTTAATTTACATCTAAAATGGTGGAAAGACTTGTGGAAGAATACAAGATAAACCATAGAAAGTCTACTCCTTACCATCCACAAGCAAACGGTCAAGTTGAATCTACTAATAAGGTGATTGAAGGAATTCTCATGAAGAATGTACATATACACATAAGAGATTGGGCAAAAGGGCTTCCTAAAGCCTTATGGGCCTACATAACTACATGGAGGAACAGAATAGGACATACTCCCTATGAGCTTGTTTATGGAAAACAAGTCTTGTTCCCTACAGAGTTTGAAATCAAAACCTTTAAGATGGCAGTCCAATTGGCACTGTATTTATCATAAGCATAGAAACATAGATTGGAGCAACTCAATGAGCTTGATGAAATTAGGCAAGATGTAGTTCAAAGAACCAGTTTAGTCCAACAACAAAGAGCTAAATCGAATAATAAGTATATCAAGGAGAAGAAGTTTCAAGCAGGGGATTGGGCACTTTTGTTCGATTCAAAATTTAAAGATTTTCAATGGAAGTTTCATACTCATTGGCTTAGGCCATATGAGACTGAAGTAGTCTTTAATAATGGAGTAGTGATAATAAGGACAATAAATGAAAGAAAGGTACCTCTTCTTATGAATGGCGACCGGTTAAAGATATATCATAAGCCAATTTCAAGAGAGGATTTTGTCAAAATTTTCAAAGATAACACTAAAATGAAGTTGGTGAAGAAGAATCTTCTTCACACTAACTTAGTTTCCCTGTTATATATAATATAATATATTATAATATATATAATATATATATATATATATATATAATGTATAAGTCTAAAAACCAATTGTTCATTGGCTTACTTATACAGGAATTATAGGGTGAAAACCAGATATTTCTGATATCATATATTTACTATTTTCTTATTGTAATAAGTAGTGACATAAAGCTACATTTATTTGCAGTTCCTAATCTGCAAATTCATTTCATCTCACTTCACTTTCATTCCATTTCACTATTATGTTCCATTTCCATTTCATTTCACATTCATGTTCCATAGTTATACTTCATCTTTATCATGTTCTGCAACTAATTCCATTCCATAGCTAATTTGATTCTGCAGCCATATCTCATTCTGCAGCTATGTTCCAAACAAATGATGATTTCTTAATAATGTGAAGAATCTTGTTTTTGAAGACTGATATGCTAAAAAGGGTTTCTGCAGATCAACACCAAATAAAACAACAAACGAAAAGGTTAAGTTCTAAGAGGTAAAATACAAAAAATTATTTGAAATAGCAAGGTTAGAACATAAAGCATGTATAATATGGGCATTCATATGTTTCCTTGAAAAATCATCACTTGATTTGATTGCAAACTCCATCGTACTGCATATCCTCCACATCCTCCATATCTTAACACATAATGGTCCATAATTAACTCCCTCATTATTTTAACAGTCATGACTACGATGTGTTATACTTGTCCACGTTTCTCCAAAACCCTTACCATCTACTTATTTCATGCAAACCCATAGTTCCTTTCACCATATTTGCAGTCAGTCCATTTCATAAGCCAGGAAGGGTAATTTTGAAGGTTGAGGAACTCTACATAGTAGAATGCATGGGGCTCATTCTCATATCAGAACCAATAGGAGCAAAATATATGGAAGCATACCCACATCTCAAAGAAATGTTGCAGAAGGTTCGATGGCTCAAATTCATCGAGAAATTTGATGGTTTTCATAAGGATATCACAAAATCCTTTGCTAGACCTTTTGATCGCACAGAGGTGGAAATTGGAGATATTAAGTTTACAGTAACTGATTCATTCAAAACCAAGGCTACAAAAATTCCAAGGCATGGTGAAAGATGGTTCAAAAACAAGGAATTCCACAATGAATCATGCAAAGTAATACTCAAAAACCTAGGTATGGATGTCTTTGTTTTTAGAAAAGGAATTCCAATTTCAACTCTTAAAAGAAAGTGGAGGAACATGATTTTGATATTATAGAAATTTATCACTTGTGAGGGAGATTTAGTTGCATGTATGTCTACCATATCCGTTTACTAATGAATTTCCTAGAAAATGGAGAAATCAATCTTCCTTTCTTCTTGTTAAATAGTTTAAGAAGGATGGCCTCAAATGTGTAAAAGAAAATAGAGTTCATAGATACAACCATGTACCATCATGGGTTGATTAAGATACTGATTGAGTTTCATTTAAAAGGGATAGGAGATACTTGGGAGAATTTCCTCATTAGAAACCATTTCCAAGAAGCACCAGAGTCACCCAAAGATGATAATGTTAGAAGAAGCAGAATAAAGAAGATTGGTATAACTATTAAAGACAGACCTGAGTCTTTAGTATAGAAATATGATGAAAAATTAATCTCTGAAGAACTGACAGAAATTAGGAAACAAATCAGGGCAAGAGGAAAAATAAGAAAGGAGAAAAAGGTCACAGAGGAGGAGAATGTAAGTCATCCAGGACCTAAAATAAGCTCTAGACTCCGAGTTTTGGTAAAGAAAACATCGTCAAAAGGGATAGAGTTCATAAACTTAGAAGAGGAAACTGTAGAAAAAGGCTAAAGGAAAAGGCTAAAGTGCTTTAAATTGTTGTTCTAGATATGGCTACTTATCTAGGGAATTAGTATTTATCTGTAGATACCAAATTCTCCAAAACAAAAAATAAGTCACAAATGCACTCTCAAAACTTACTTTGGTGAAATTGTAAAAATATTTTTACTTATGAGTTATTTATAACTTTTGAGTTCATTTTTTCCATATTTTATTATTATTCCTTGATATTAGTGATGGGTGAATTTCCTTGTGTAGTTACAGGTACTTTGTAGTGAACATGTGATTATTATTGACTGATTGAAAATGAGTTTATGTTTTATCTCTTTTTTGGACTCCTTAAAAATAAACGAAAAAGGAACCCCCATGGGGTCATCTTTAAGCTCTTTTCTGACTCTCTAAAAATGAAAATATCATCGAGTACTTTTCATTTTGAACTTGTTAAATTAAACGAATTGATGTCATCTCAGTATATGTTTACCCCTTTTTTGGGTTGAGATTGACTATTTACAAAAAGGGTACACCTTGATCGACATGGTCAAGAGGTTCTCTTGAATATTGTTTTCTACCTTTTCGGGTTCAAGGGACAAATTACAAAAAGGGACATGATGGATTTTTCTTTTCCATCTCTTTTTCAAACTCTCTAAATGTGAAAAAGATATTGATTTATTCTTATGTCAGACTCATTAAAATTTTGTGATGAAAGACCCGTTACCATGATGAGACCAAGTTTCTCCTTCCTAGGACTCGTAAAACTTACTAGGATGGATTCATTCAAAGAATGAACTTACATGAAAAGAATATGTTATCCCCTTCAAGCTTATGATAAAAAAAATTGGGGTACCTGCTAGAAATAGTGGGGAAAAATGAAAATGAAACATCCTTTGTAATAGGTAGCATGTCAATCTTGAACGTGACACTCTTCTGCTTTTGTGTCAGGTTTGGGATATCCTCACCTAGTCATTCATCCTCCCGGGTTTGGGTGATCCATTTTTGCCTCTCATCTACCTATTCCATTTTTCATCGTGAACTTTAGTCCTATGTTGAGTCAAATGTTGCCAAACTCCAGCGTCATGTCACCAGTGTTCAAGAGAAGTCCTATATGCAATTATTTACCTATACATTGTCTGACCCTTTGTTACAGTCATGGATCTTATTCATTTCATTCCACTTTATTCCTTGTTTCGTGTCAATGATGGGGGATTCATCATGGCCCTCCTTTGATGTGTCACTTCTTGTCAACTTTAGCTCATTATCTAGGAAGATGACTTAGAAGCTCCCTTTGATTACCTTAAAGCTTGCATGCCTTAATCACAAGTTCTTCACATCCGATGACAGGTTTCCATCATTGTCCTTTTACAAGATGATTCCATGAGTGTTTGACTTAAGCTTCATTATCACATTCATGGATTGTACTGTTGTACCTTGAGAGCCATTGTCATCATTGGTGGTTCCTATCATGCCTCTTAATGGCTTACATCATTGGACACTAATCAGGAGGTTTTCTAGCATGTTCGACTTCATCACATTCATTCGCATGTTAGAATTCCTACTTTGATCAGGTTGGGATGGAGCAAAAGACCCTGAGTCTTGTTTGATATGACATAGGTTCCATGGAGTTATGTGTTATTCTTGATTGTACACATGTTTCTACTATACTGATGGTTGTCACCATACCATGGGGCTTTACATTTATGATGATCATTCTATATTGGATGGCTACATCCATGCCTTGGATCCTAGATTTACAAATGATCATTCTCATTTGAATGGTTGTGCCCATGCCATGGATCCTTTCATATAGTTCTTATCATCCAGATGGTTGTGTCCATATCGTAGATTCGTGTTTTGATATCAGATATGTATATGTATATGCATCCTTGATTTGTAGGTCTCATGACAGTGTTTGTCCTCATCCTTGTGAAAGCTTGTAAAGCATCTCAACCATCACTCCATGTTCTAACTTCATGTGTTAGGGGTGTTGGAGAGGTGAATCCCCTCTACGGATAGAGGCGATCCCTACTCGCCCAGAATGGGTCTAGCAACAATCAAACAATGCTACCATGCAAGTCCCTAATTGCAAATAAAAGGTAGGTGATGAAGACCTACTTGGATTCCAACACTTTTGTTCAAAGAAGAGACATCGCCCACGCTGCTTTGCTTTGGCCGGTCACAGTCCTCCACGATCTCCGTGAATGGAGACCTGCACACAAAGAGAACAACACAAACACAAGCGTGAAATCTAATAAATGCAATTATACATCAGTTAGGAAGGATATAACTCAACATTAATCATTACAAAGACCATGAGAGTGGAACCATAATGATAGTCATCTATTATTAATAATCAACAAAGGAGAATACAACTAGAGTCCTAATGTCAAGTCCTCCTTTGGCTGGGTGCTCAGCTACAGAAGTCTTACAAAGCTTGAAGGGATGGGGAACAAGCCTCTCTCTCTTTGGTTACAAGATCTCCTCACTTAGCTTAAGCCTTTTGGACACAAAGAAGGCTCTTGCAACTCTAATCTCTTGATATCTTCCTTTCAGCACCAGTATTACTACCACTACCACTAGCTTGCTCAAGGCATGGGGACAAGCTTTTATAGATGAAAGAGGAAGAGATAAGATCAATCACAACAACCATGGATTTGGCTTCATCACTTGGAAACTTCCATGGAAGGATGGAAAACTACTTCCCATTCAAGGAGATTCAAAGCCAAACCATGCTCACTTAACATAGATTCAGTTGGTGAATGAGTTGGAGAGAACTTTCGGAGGTTGATTGGTTAAAAAATTTGCCCAAATAGGTTGGCGCGATTGCGACTCTGGGACAGAGCGCTAATAGCGCGCCCCTTTTAGAGGAATTTCCCCATTGGCGCGGGAAGAACACAGTGATCCCGCGCTAATGTAAAAAGGGATATTTTTATGGGAAAACTGCAAGAGATGTCTTCAAGGCATGTTAAGCTCATATTTAGAGGGGAATGACACAAGTGGTATCAAGTCTTGTCACTTCTCACAAGTCCCAGGATGCATCCTCCAAGGTGCAGGAGAGGGGTAAGAGGGACGGTGACAAACGGTGACAAATTACTGTGTAACAGATGCCCCCTAAAGCATGAGGCTCGAGAGAGAGGGGGGTGAAATGATTTGTGACTGAAAACACCAGAGAACCTGCGTAAATAAGTACAACTAATATCCCAAGTATATGATATATGTGGTATGGGCGCAGTCATCCGTAACAGAGTATATAAAAACTGGATCCCAAGTATGAACGCAACGATCCGATGAGGATTAATAAATGGACTCAGGCATGGTCACAGCCATCCAATAAATGAGTCATGTAGTGATTACAATAATCCACAAAATGCAACCCGGATATCAATATGCACAACCTGGGGTCTTGCGCTCCAACTCGACCCGAACATAGTACAAGTTCAAGCATGTGGATACAGGAGTCGAAGTCGAACATGCATGAACATCGTATGATTACCAGTCAATGAGGAAAAATATTAACAGACGCGATAGGTACCACCAATAATGACGATGGTCGGTAAGGTACTATAGGTACAATCCACGGCGTGCGAATCAATGATCCGGTGTCGAACACCCGTGGAATCATACGATCGGAGGCCAATAATGAAAACCGCACGTCGAACTCGAAGAACCTACCATTGAGGCATGCAGGCTCCAAGGTACCTGAAGGGAATCTCTAGGTCATCTTCCTGAATAATGAGCTGAAGTCGACAGGAAGTGATCTTGATCGAAGGTGGGCCATAGTGTTTCCCACATCATCAACACGAGACAGAGAGGGATAACATGTTTTCTGTGAGGTATCAAAGGGAGGTTGAGTATTCTGTAGAGGTCAACTTATCTTGAACATATCGGTGGCACAACAGTGGATTTGGCAGTATTTGAGATCAAATGATCAGGGGTCATGACGACAAGGAAATGAGAAGATGAGTGGTGAAAGAGGATAACCCAAACCCACAGAGGCAAGTGTGAAACAAGATGAGATGTCCCCACCCAAACACGAATGCAGATAAGTGACATGTTCAAGAGCGACATACTGCCGACGACGATGATTATGGTTCCTTTATTCCCCCACCACTTCTGGCGAGTACCCCAGTTATTTTTAGCAAGCTTGACGGGGATAGCATATGCTTGAGAGGTGAAACCTGATGTCATTAAAGTTTCCACGAGTCTGACAAAGGAAAAACTCGGCGTCTTTTCATGTTTAGAGATTTTGAAAAGACAGCAAAAAGAAAACTCTAGGGGTGTCCTTTTTCTTAAAGTTGTGTCTCTCGAGCCCGAAAAAGTATAAAACTATGCTCGAAAGAACCGCCCGGCCATTACGACCGAGGAGTACTTTTCGTAAGTAGTGACATCGACCCGAAAAAGTAAAAAAGCAACCGATATCACGTCGTTTCTTTACCATTAACGAACTTGAAACGACAAAGGCCTGATGATCTTTTAATTTTTTATACGATCGGAAAAGAGTTTAAAGACGACCGCCTCTTTTTTACCTTTAACGAGTCAAGAGGAACAACTCGGCAATATTCTCATGTTTAGCGAGTCAGAAAAGAGCTGAAAGATGACTCCATAATGACTTTTTCATGTATTTACCAAGTCTGAAAAAGTATAAAACACAACTCGTTTCACCATCGAAGTTGCGTAAAAGACCTGTTGCTGCACAAGAAGCAAGTGTAAAATCCATCTTTGACCAAAAATATATTAAAATATTCAAAAATAACCTTTTTAAACCTAAAAATAAGTCAAAAGGTCTATAAATATGGTGCAAATGTAAAAAATAAAATTACTTTTACTTTTTACCTCTTGAATAGTAGTAGTGGTCTATTTGGGGAGCGAACTTCAGGTGGTGATTACAGCAAATCCGTGCAACCATTCGAGATTCCGTCGGCTCCAGGTAAGAGGTGTTTTCCTTAGCTCCATTTCCATACCTCTTTTTATGCATTTGGTCCCTGATTGAGCCTCTGCAAGGAGGAATTCAAAATTTAGGGTTGCGCCCCATTAGCACAGGTATCCGGCATGGACTCGCACTAATGGGATGATTTTCCTAAAGGGGCGCGCCATTAGCGCGACTGTTTTGGAAACAGTCACGCTAACCGCACGACCTAATTTTTTTACATGGAATTCCCATTGCATTTGGATTTTTTCCAGTTTGTAAATTTACCAGGGTTTTAATAATGATTTATTCATCCTTGTGGGTGTAGGAAACAAGCAAAAATGTTGGTGGAATGGAAAGAACGAGAACATGACACCATGGACACCTTGGCCATCGAGGATGAGGGATGTATGAATGCTTTGAGGGGCTGTGGCCTCAAGAAGTTCTTCCTCACATCATATATGCGATCTTAGCCTGAGTTATTGCAATTCATAATTGATGCCTGGGATGTGGATGACCAAGTATTTCGCTTACGGGGCCAAACCTTAGAGCTGGAGGTATCTGATGTATACTTCATTACTGGGCTGTCACGGAGAGGGGCAAGCCCTATTTTGACCGGAAGTAGACCTTCTGGAGAGAAGGTAGGTGAAGTAAAGGCCTGAGTGTGTCCAGAGGCACAATTTGGGAGAAACAGTTCCAAGGTGGCTATCAATACCATCCAGGACTTGGTTCTCAAGGTGATATTATTCACCATCACGCGTGCAGCTGGGGTACAGGTGCCCCATGAGGTGAGCAAGAATCATCTGTTACTAGCGACAGAATGCCTCAGCCCCACCATCTTTGATTGGGCTACAACAGTGACTACCAACATCAAAAGGCAGCTTACAAATTGTAAGCGCGCAGGAGTGAAACAGTTTGCGTATGGCTCAATTGTGGTGTCGTTATTCTTGGAACGATTACCACTTTTCCAGATCCAGGGAGCTGTAGTGGCTGATCCTTTGCCATGAGAGCCTAGGATGGCTCGCTGGGCACCATTGATGCCCAGAGGAGGAGGGGGCCAGCAGATGTCTTGGTTGCCCGAATTCTTCATATGGCTTCGCCGTCAACTGATCATGGTAGAGGATTGGCCATACGCAGGGACCAATTTCATGAGGGACCCAGACCTCCCACTACCAGAGGGAGAGGAATGGGATGAGGAGTTAGGTATGATCTCTTCATTTTTTATGTTTTATGTATTTTCATTTTTTTTTTTAATACATGCCTGTTCTGATGACAGTTGTATGTATATGTAGATGTTGGTCCAGAGCGACCAGCCGGCTTGTCTCCTGTAGCGCAGAGGGGCCAACCCGTAGTTGACCCTCAAGCAGGGGGTGTCGTTGGGGAAGAGCTGGTGCGGAATCTCAAGGGACTCACCCAAGGGATTCTGGGTTACGCTAGATTGGCGGACATGCCTTTTTCATACCAAAGGCACACAGTGGGGGTGCCGACTCACGTTCATCGTCTGTTGAGACGATTGGTGTGCGTGGTGACGTGCTATCATGAGCACCACCGCGATTAGACTTCTAGGCTTATTTTCTGCATATTTTTTTTTGAGAGACATGTGTCTCAGATGTACGGAGAACACATAATCTATCTAGACATGTACAGTTATTTTTGAGCTCCTCGGTGCACCACGACGATATATATTAATATATATAATATATAATATATATAATATATATAAATAAATAAATATATATATATATATATATATAGATTATATATATATATATAATATATATATATAATAAATAATAATATAGAACTATATAGATACATATACTATATATATATATATAGATATATATATATATATATATATACAATATATAAATAATATAACATACAATACAAATATATATATATAAATATATATATATATATATATATACATGTTGTTATGGTTTATTGTATTTTATGCTTCTTGTATTATGTTGATTCACATATTATGCAAATGCCTGTCTAATACATAATTAGCTAATGCATCGGTTAACGTATTAAGTGGTCTTGGAATATGTTGATAAGTAATGAAATCAAAATCCATTTCTAATAACTTAACACGTAAATACAACCTTAAAATGCGATGATCTTTGACGAAATAACGTCCGTTGAGCTGGTGGACTACAAGTTGAGAATCCAAGTTTACAACCAATGTGCGAATGCCGAGGTTAATTGCCTCAGCTAATAATTCAATCACAGCACTATATTCAGCCACATTGTTCGTCATACAACCCAGACACACCCCTTGAATATCCACTAACTCACCATGAGGATCGTAGATCACCCATGCCGCAGATGACAGGTTTCGAGTACTACGGGAAGCACCATCAGCGAAACCAACGTAAGGCGATCCAGACATCTGTTCAAGAAGCAAAAGACACAATAAGCGGTAATCATGCCGACATACCACAAAGACTAAACAAACACACACACACAACACACTGCTGAAAGCATGCGTATGTACAAAAAGAGAGAGTTCCTGGACTCATGTATAATATTTCTTGAGATAAAGCCCATTTTGGGGCCTGTCCAAGGGATTACCTTCATAATCTATAAGCTCATAGGCACCTTTTTGTAAAACTCTTTTCACAATATAGGGCCCATGCCACAGAGGCTCGATTTTTCCTGCCCCCAACTTATCGTTAGCTTGATCATAGAGCAGTACTAGATCTCCCTCGATGAAAGAGTGGGGGTTAACAGCGTTATCGAAGTGAGTTTTCACTCGCTTCTTCTGAGCTTCAATAGATAGGGAGGCTAGACGACGAGTCTCATCCAACCGTTCTAAGTAAAGAAGTCACTCTTCTACAGGGGTAGAATCAGGGAGTAACTCGATGGCTAAATTCAGTGAAGGAATCTCACACTCAATAGGAAGGGTTGCCTCCAGTCCGTAAACTAACTAAAAAGGAGTGAAACCGGTGGCATCCTTCATGGAGGTACGGTAGGCCCACAAAGCGGAGAACAACATCAGATGCCAACTGGACTTATGCATGCCGACAGTTCTTTGAAGCATCGTGACCAAAACCTTGTTCACAGCTTCCACTTGACTGTTTACCTGAGGATAGTACGAGGTCGAACTATCATGCCTAAGGCCTAGCTGGGTTGTTAACTCGGTCATCATGTGATTATGAAAATGTTTTCCATGATCAGTGACGATGGGTTGTGGTACTCAGAACCGCGAAATAACATGGTTAAACAAGAACTGCGTCACGGTGTGACCATCTTCTGACAATGTAGGCATCGCCTCGGTCCATTTCGTAAAATAATCTACAACAACGATGATGTATCCATGCCCCCCGGCCGAGCGACGGTTACAGGTCACATAATCAATGCCCCATTTGGCAAAGGGGCCAACGGTTGCAACGGGGTGCAGTGGAGCAAGGGGTGCAAGCATCTTCCATTGGTAAATCTGGCACTCATGACAGGAACGGACAGAAAGAATGCAATCCTTGAAAATGGAGGGCCAGAAATAGCCAGCACGGAAGATTTTCTGTGCAGTGGCATATCCAGACATGTGACCACCACAAGCACCAGAGTGGCAGTCATTCAAAACTCTCTCTGCTTCTTCGAAGTTCAAGCATCGGTGAAGAACAGAATCAACACTGAGACGGTACAGGTTGTCCCCAACGATGCGATATGGTTGGGCTTGATGTCGAATCCATCGACAAGCGTCCTTAGAGGTCTCGGGACGGAAAGAGGACATCTGCAAGTAGACAATAATGTCCCCGTACCAAGGATTGAGGGTGCTAATGAGGAAGAGAGTTTCGTCTGGAATGGAATCCTCTATCTGCGAGGAGGCAGTAGAGGATGGCAAAGAACACAACAGCTCGCCAAAGACAAGTGATTTCTTAGACTTGGCAGCAGTAAATTCCAAGTCAAACTCTTGGAGGATGACTATCCACTTCGAGTATTTGCCCCCTAGCAATTGTCATGACAGAATATAAGTCATGGGGTTGCAATCATAGATCACCATCGTAGTACGCAACAAGATATAGTGACGAAACCGTTGAACAGCGCAAACAGCAGCGAGGGCCAACTTCTCGACATATGCATATCGAGTTTCCGTATCTAACAAGTTGCGACTAAGGTAGTGAATAACATGTTCGATGCCATCATTGTCATCTTGTACCAGAACCATACCGATGTGTTGTGGCGAGCAACACCCCCCCTTGTTCATTTAAGTGTTGTCCAAAATACTAAATGAATGGGGACCCTTAGTTAATTTTTAAGAAAAAACAAGTTTTTCCTTTCTTCAAAATAAGGTTACCATCGTAAGCTTAGAAAGGTCTTTCGAATATTTTTTTTAACCTAAGTCTACGATAAGGTAAAATATCTTTAAAACTGCATTGCAAGAAAGATAGGAAATGCCTTCATTCCCCTATAATATCAGTATGTGCAAGACCCTCGTGTTAAGCATAACATCGCATCGCAATGAAGTAATACTCATAAGGAAAAACTTCAAGATCTACCGATCTGCGATAACACTGATCGCAAGATCACATATCGCAGAAATAAACTGAAAATATTTGGAAAACATTAAACTTCTGCGACCTGCGATGTTGCGATCACTGTAATGGTGAAATCTGCGATCTTGCGATTTGCGATTGGCGCGACTTGCGATGGCACGATCTTCGATGTTACGTAAGCAAATCATGAATCACTTAATCACAAATCCTTTGGGCACGCCATTCAAAGAAAAGCCACTTACCATAATTTGACTCAAGATCATGCGCTTTCAACAATAGTAAATGAATTAGTTGTCAGTTATTAAATGAAATGAAGACGTGTGCTTTTGTAAAGAATTACTTCATCTAAAGTGGCATATTTGATATATATGTTGCATTTAAAACTCTCCCATCACCTTTCTTAATCAGTCATTTCGACTTCACTCGTAATTTGCAGGAACGAATAGCTAAGACGATTCAAAGCCAAACGCAAGAGAAAATGGGAAAGAAACATAAAGCTCAAGGCTCCGAGGTGAAGGAAAAGACTAAGGAGATGGCGGCTTTGTATACAGACACTGACTGCAACAGAGATGCAGGAATTTTGACATGGGAAAGCATGTATAGGCTGCTGGAGGAAGAAAATC
Organism: Pinus taeda; assembly: GCA_000404065.3. Classification (NCBI taxonomy): domain Eukaryota; kingdom Viridiplantae; phylum Streptophyta; class Pinopsida; order Pinales; family Pinaceae; genus Pinus; species Pinus taeda. Next base: position 29,116 of record APFE031735564.1, on the reverse strand, counting down.
CTAGAGTAATGAAGGTTGATACTGCCGCGGTCTCACAATGCTCTTCCGAGGCGTCCTTAGAGGAGCTAGCATGTTCATTTCTTCACCGGATAGCAGCTAGGCCTAAAATTTTACCGTATACAGATATGATCAAGTGGATACTTGACAATGCAGAGTTGCACAACAAACAATTCAAGGTTCAAGGACATGGGCTCATAAGATCATTCGCCGCGCAAGACTTAAAGCTTATGTATCATCTTCCTGAACCTCAGACGACTTACAATGCACAATTTGTCAAGAAATTTGCGGCAGAGAACCCAAACTTAGCAGATACCACTAAATATTGGTCCAGGAAAGAGGAGCCACTCAAAAAGGACGAAAACGGTATGTACAACACTGTTTCCCTCACCTCTCCGTATTGTTTTGCTGCGGCCATGCTTTGTAGACTATTTGGGATGCCGGATATCAATAAATTTTCCTCTGAATGGCTACCACTAATAGACGCTGCCACAAATGCTGATATTATGGATTGGGCCAAGATATTTTCTAATAATATTTACACTGTTGTTGTGAATTACCGGTCTAAAAGGTCCCTGTCTCGAAAGATCTATCCCCCTTTTTATCTGTCCACATATGTTATGGATACAGAATACTTAGCTTGGCAGGGTGAAGAGGAAGGGAAAAGAGCAAATACACCCACAATAAATGAGATTCATAACGAATTTCTCTTTAATAAATGGGACGATCAAATCAGGCAGGCAGAACAAGTAGCGGAGACAGCGGCGATGCAGGCAAACTTTCTTATCGACTGTGTAAATGAGAATTTACACAGGGCCAACTTAATTGAGGAGACCACCCCGGGGTACCTACCAAATAAATTACGACTGGAGGTAGAATGGAAGCAAAAGGCGCAGGAAAAGGGAAAAGCGATCCAGGCATTAAAAAGGTTAAATTGAGAGTGTTACTGGGCATACTTGGTCAAGCCACACAATCAACGGATGACTGTGAAATGCATCATAAACTCAGTCGAAAAAGTAGTGCCAACTCTCATAGATTCTATTTTCGCAGCCCAGCTTAGCGCAGAAGTCGGCCAACCGACTCTTCTCAAGTCCATGATGAACACTTGCAGTTTTAAGGACCAAGTTCAGAAATAGCCTTATTTTTAGAAGTTTGTTTTTTCGTTTTGTTAGATTAGAAAAAGGATGGTCATTTGAAAACCGTATCCTAAATTTTGTAAAGACACTATTATTTGAATAAGGAAGTAGTATTTTAACCCTTCTCATGCATTTAGAGAAGGGTCCAGAGATTTGTCAAAAACTTGTCCTCGGAACATGCACTTCTACACCCTCAGAGGAGGTTTTGATGAATGGATGGATCGAGATTTATTAATGTTTTCATTTGATGTCTGCTACTGATGTTGCACTTTTTTACTCTTAAAAGATGTTAGAACAAGTAGAGATAAATTGTTTTTTCTTGAAGTTTATGAGTAGGATTAGTCATAAATGGTACTTTTATCTCTTGGCCATTTATGCTTATATTCTTTAAGTGATATACAGTTTCCAGTTGTTTATATATTATTGCATGAATGTATGAGTTACCATTTGGCACTTCTGTACGGTGGAGTCATTTGTTTATGTCTGATATATGAATAACTTATTATGCGATATGCTGTTCATAACTGTTTTACCTAACTTCTTATGCAAAGTGGTTTATCTTAATTGATTTCTATTCTAATGATAGCTAAATGATCTTTATTACCAGTTGTTGTTTGAAATCTCTCTAGATCGCATAATAGAAGATATACACCCTGGGTTAGCGTAGATTATATGTGTTGTTTCTCATTAGATTACAATAGCATAGAGTTAGTTTAAGAATTTGAATTAAATTAGCTTTAAAGTACTCTTAGATCAGCTTCATCCAACTCTACACACACACACACTCTCAGATTGGGAAACTGGTCCCATTATCCCCGGTCAAACCCACTATACCAAATGGATAAGGAGCTGCCAACCAAGGTCTGGACCGGGTGGGTGTCCCCCTTGTTGTCGACCTGATTTTTGGGGCTTCAACACGATGGTGGTGTCAGCAGCGGCCAAATATAGCGTATAATCATGATGATAATTTGGAGGCCGCAACAAAGGGGTGGAAACTAGAAGAGTTTTAAGACATGCAAAAGACTCCTCAACTATGGCATCCCATCGAAATGGGGTGTCACGCTTAAGTAACCGTGTGAAACCCTTTGCCACTTCGGCATAGTTCGGGATAAATCGTCGTAAGAAATTAGCTTTACCCTGCAGACTCTGCATTTTCCGCAAAGAAGCAGGGGGAGGAAGATTCAAAATGGCTTCAACTTTAAGGGGATCCAAGCAGATTCCCTCTCGGGAGACGATAAACCCGAGAAGTCGGCTAGATTCAACGTAGAAGACACATTTATGTGGGTTTAGTCGGATATAGTAGTGTCGACAGCGAAGAAAAATCTCGCAAAGATGTGACGGGTGGTCTGAGCGCTTAGCTGAATGAGCGGGGAGGTCATCCAGATAAGGCTATACGATGTGCCGAATATCGTGAAAGGCGTAAGACATCGTACGTTGGAAGATGGCGCCGGCATTCTTAAGACTGAAGGGGAGCTTTTTGTAAGCGAAAGTACCCCACGGACAGATAAAGGTCATCTTGTGTTGATCAGCGGGGGCGATATTACTCTGGTTGTAGCCAGAAAAGCCATCCATAAACGAATATATGTCACTGCTCACACACTCATCAATGAGTTGGTCAATGAAAGGTGTGGGGTAGTTATCTTTCGGGCAGGCTCGATTAATGTCGCGATAGTCGACACAGACGCGAATAGTACCCTGCTTTTTATCCACAGGGACAATGTTCGAGACCCAATCTGTGAGTGGGATAGGATAAATAAAACCAGATTTAAGAAGTTTTTCAACTTCCACTTTGATAGCTGCAGCCTTACGGGGGTACACTGGACGCAAACGCTGACGAACAGGTTTGGCACCTGGATACGTAGGTATCTCGTGCACTACAATGGTTGGATCATTGTCGGGCATCTCTTCATAGGACCACACAGAAACGTCATGGAACTCGTGAAAAAGTTCTATATATATTTGAATCTCCTCAGGAGTGCAAGTGACTCCTATATAGATATTTTCGACAATCCCTGGTTTAACAGAGATGTCGATGGGTTGGGTCTGCGTAATGTTCCATAAATTCCCTTCAGACGATACGTCATAGATTTGAATGGGTGTCTGAAGGGGTTGTGAACGGAGACACAGAGCAAATCACTCGAGACAAGCCAACGTTTCCCGGAGGGTAGGGAGAAATGAGGAACAGAGGTGAAGATGGGACCATGGAGGTTCCTCGAGAGACATGGTCTCTATAATCGCTTCGTCGAAAGGAAATATTTCCTTTAACGGATCCAAGGAGGCGCATTCTCCAAACCAAGGGGAAAATTCGTATGATTCAAGAGCTCCACTTGAAGCAGCGGGTTCAGCAGGAGGGTCTGATGCAGCAACGATTTCGATGTAGTTGAGCTCGGTGGGACTCAATGACATCTCCTCGCCCCATGATTCTATCTAGTTGATGGGGGGGAGGACCCAGGGATCAGAACGAACCAAAATCATACTGATAGAGGCGAGGTTGGGAGGTGGGAGGGAGAAAACACCCATGAGGGTGGGATATTTGAAGATCCCGGCTCCCACACTCTCAAAAGGAACGGAGGTATGTTCAAAGAAAGGCACATTTCCTTCAGAAGAAGAAGTGAAGAAGGAGAGCTGGTATACCGTGACAATTTTCCCTTGGTGAGGTAAACAGATGACACGAAAAAGGGAGGAAGCCACAGCACGCATGGCATACGTCCAACTCCGGTCCAGAAGGAGGTTGTAGGTGAGATTTGCATCAACAACCTCGACTTCTACTTCAACAGTGTTTCCTTCTAAAGTGATTGGCAATCGTTGAAGAATACCATAGGTATGAGATTCTCTCCCATCGAAAGCTTCCAAAGTCGTAGGAGACTGGCTCAGAGTCAGAGACCCGATCGCTTTCCAACAAGCAATAGACATAATGCAAGTCGATGTGCCCTCATCAATAATTGTACAATGAATCGTTTTTGAATTGATGATGACTTAGATAAGAAAATCGATCTAATGAGGCAACCTTGGGACATGGCTCTCGAGATCAAAGGTAATCAGATCCGAATCTGCCGGGTCAATGCCACCGATGACCGGTAGTAGGGACTTCCTTTGAGGGGGGCAGCTCTGGAGAACTTCTAAGATGAACATAGCCGATGGAGCCTGTGCTAAGTCCTCAGCTATGCTATAGTGCTGGGAAGCACGAGCATTTGGGTTGTAAGATGATCTCCTGAGTACTCCTTTAGGAGGGGGTCGGATGGTCATCTCAGTACTTGGTCTCTCAATATGGAGCGGACTAGAGCTGGACGAAGGAGCACTTGAGGGAACCTTGGGCTCCTTCCCAGCGGACGACGGATACTCCTTTGCTCGAGTCGTTACATGAATGGGAATAGATCCAGCCATGAAGACTTGGGAACCAAAGGGAGAAGAAGACATATCAGCCACCATTTGAGTTTGTTGAGGGGGGAAAGGTTCTTTAAGAACTGCAGGGATCCCAGGAGCTCCTTTCAACAAACGACTAACTTCGGATTGCCTTGGGCAGTCCTTAGTATAGTGATCCTCCTCAAAAATGAGACAAGGATATTTGGGTTTGCACTTAGCTCTTTCCTCGGCTAGAGGTTTGGAGGATTCCTGTTTAGGTTGTTCAGAATTATTTTTTCCTTTCCCCTTTTTCTTTACTTTTGAGGCCTTACTCGCCGTGCTGGACTGGACAGCGTTGATCTCGGAAGTACTTCCAGAATTTGAACCACCCTGAGAAGTGTTTTGGTTAGAAGCATCCGATTTTTTCTTCCCAGGGTTCGGAGGTGATTTTTTAGAGGCCGGATTCACAGAGCCAATAACTCCATCGACAGATGGCTTCGATGGAGCCTTGGATGTACCGGGTCTCGGGGCATCAGGTAAATACTCATACAAAGTACCTGACTGAGAGTAAACTAAGTCAAGGTACTGAGCACACGCGATTGCTTGCTCTTCAGTCACGTAGGCTCCCATAGCAATGTCCTATGCGATCTTAGGGACAAAGGAAGTCGTGAACCAATCGGTGAGGAGTTGATCAGGAATCCAAAACTTGATCAATCGGCGATGCCTTCTCCATTCATGTATATGATCAGAGATGTGTGTAGTCGTATCCTGCTTAAGATATGTCAGGATATGAGTCCCTGTCTCATACCGAATGGGTAACTGAAAGTGAGTAAGGAATGTCATAGCCAATGAATTAAAGTCTTGAAAAGACACGCGGGTCAATTCAATATACCATTTAGCAGCAGAACCGGTGAGAGTCCTTTGGAAGAGGCGAAGTCGAATCGAATCATCAAGCCATGAATTAGATGAACACCATAGGTGATACGTCATTACATGGGCTTGAGGATCCTCTCCGGCCTTGCTGTTGAATTTGGGACAGTCGCCGGGTATTTTAGTTGGAACTGGTGGCCATTGTGGATTATGCAAAATGGGATCATTTGTTAATTTCGACACATCGGGCAGTTCCAACGTCGCTAGAAATGGTAGCTGCGGGTTGAAGGACATCTGTGGATATGAGGTAGGGCCAGAATTCCATCCAGTTGTTGGTTGCCCCCACTGACCTTGTCCGAACGAACTAGGTCCATAGGAACTTTGTCCATAAGGGTTATATCCAGAACCGGATGGTTGATACTGGTTCTGCCCCCCAGCTCCCCATTAGTTACCATACTGCCCTGCAGGCTGCTGATAATTTTGATAGGGGTTGACCTGCGGTTGTTGGTAATTTTGATACGGGGTATATTGATTTTTCCCCTGGGGTTGCTGGTATCCATATGGTTGCTGGGCTCCATATTGAGCCTGAGAACCAGGTGGCATCTGATAAGAAGGTTGGGATTAGTACCCACCTTGTGACTGGAGACCAGCTTGATTCTGGGGTTGGTAACCAGGTTGAGCCTGAGAAACAAGAACCATCTGCATGCCTGGTTGAGCTGCCCCAGAGAGATATCCTTGCGGAGATTGAGGTCGAGCCATCTGGCTGGAAGGTTGTCCTGGTTGGATCTGAGACGGACCTACTTGTCCAAAAGGTTGAGCTTGCTAGGCGATCGGCCGTCCTTGCGCAACTGAAGGTTGTCCTTGTAGACCAGATGGCTGACTAGGCTAAGCAGTGGGCTGGCCTTCCTGTGTGTAAGGCTGGCCACCCTGCCCAGAAGGGTAACCTTGTTGGTTTCTGGGTTATCCTTGCTGACGGTAAGGCTGTCCCGGGTTCCCATAGGGTTGACCCGAAGGGTATCCCTGCTGGGGCCTGGGTTGTCCTTACTGAGCATAGGGTTGTCCCGGGTTTCCAGAAGGTTACCCAAGATATGTATAAGATAGACCACCAGAGGCTAAAGGTTGTCACGGATAGGGTTGTCCTTGCGAGCCTCCAGGTTGACCTGGATAGGTCTGGCCATAATATTGCTGCCCATGATTAGGCTGCGAGTAGGATGGTTGAACCTGGTATGGTGGTCCTTGGGATGGCTACCCTTGACCTGGATGAAATTGGCCACCACCATAACCGGTGGTACCCCAAGGCACATTCAATGGAACTGAACCCTCAACAACGGGCTCAGTTGGCAAGGAGGTATACAAATAATGATGAACAGGGTCATAATAGGGGCCTTGCCCGCTTGGGTTCTAGACAGCATGCAAGTACTGGGAATATGCCCCCGCTGCCGAAATAGCATCAGAAAAAGGCGGGGCACCACTTGCAGGATGGACAACTATAGCAGTATGTGCCGATTGACCACTACGTGCTGGGCCTCGAGATGGGCCAACAACGGTAGTTACGACAGAAGATGTCGTGACGGCACTAGCAACTAGAGTCGATGACGCGACACAGACGGTCAGATTGGTTGGAACTGATGTGACGGCGGTATGGTGAACCTGGGAAACGAAAGGTCCCGTAGTGGGAACAATGTTATTATCCCACATAGAAGAGGAGCTCGCAGAGCCCATAGCATCCCTTAGAGATCTATACCGCACCGGCACTGTGATACCGAGAGGTGTGACAGTGTAGGGTGTAGAGATAACTGGGGATGTAGTCGGGATGGGGGTATCAATACTCGAGATAACGGGCGTTCCACTCGATACAGGAGATGTATCCTCCATGTCGGAAGAAGCCATCGGGGATGAAACACCAACAAGAGTAGTGGGAAAATCCTCTTCAGAAGGCTCCCAAACAGGGTTCCAAAACAAGTCGTAAAGCTCATCCTATGGAGCACGAGATTTCAAGGGTTGGACACTCAGAAAAATAGGGAAAGTGTCACCATAAACCGGTGTCTCAGTGGCAGCAGAAGAAGGAGACCCTTGGTCACTTGGGACGGGAGACGAGATCAATGGATCCGCCAGGATGATAAAGCAAAAATCCTAGACAAGCTAACGATAAAAGACCCTACTCAAAACTAAACGCAAAAAAGATCTAACAAGGTAAATGTAATCGTGACCGAATAAATTTTTAAGACATTAGGACACAACTTGACCTTTTCATGTTTTAAGAGTCGAGAAAAGGACAAAAGATGACTCTAGTCGCCTTCGAAAATTTAATGAGCCCGCAGTGACAAATGCTCAATAGAGCCTTTTCTTTTACGGAGTCCGAAAAGGATCAAAAAGTGACTGCCCTGGAGAAACTAGGCAAGGGGTTTACCAGACAATTCGTAAAACTGCTTATACACCTTGGCAATCATATGAAAACCAAGGACTTTCCGTACTGCAGTCAATCTTCCCAAATGCTGTGTTCGGTGCATTACGGCTTGTAAGGCGGCCGACATAGCTTCATATGGATCAAGGATGATAACCTAGTGGAGTCTCCCCATATATACGCGACGATACGTGGGAGCACAAGTCCGTACTAGACCACAGTTGAATCACACAAGGAGGAATCACCCAACCTTAATGCGAGAATAAAAGTCACTAGGTTTAACGACGTCGGAGCACGTCTCTAGCCTAGACCTCTAGAATGTGAGCGTTATGTTCCAATGCGTTTTTAAGTTTATTCGGTTTATTTTATGGTTGATCTTCAATTAAGTTTCGGTTTCAGGTCCTATCGTATGTAATCTTTCACAATTGCCTAGATCCAATCTATATGCCAAAGAATACCATTTCGTTCGATGAATAATAACTACGAGAGGGTTAAGAGTTTTCAATCAAACAAAATGAGCACAATCAATCAAACAACCTAATGCAGCTAATGGGAAATAAATAAAACTTTTTCTTTCAAGAATACAAATCAATGAAAAGTTCTATTCCATTAACTATTGAACGCAAAAGAGATTTGTTCGATTTCTTTTTCCAAGGCACAATGCACTAGAATGAAGTTTGAAAGACAATAACATTGAGTAAAAGAGATAAACTCACTCAATGAGAACACAATGAAATTCCCAAGACACCAAAACAGTTCTCCAAACCAAAAGAAAAGAAAAATCTTGTACGAGCTATGTAATCTAAGCTCAAACAAGGCTGAAATGAAATCCAAGCAAGAAAGAAGCAAGTCACTCAGAAATCAACCAAAAACACTTCAACAATCACTGAACAAGCGCAAAAAGAAATCACAAAGTTGACTGGACAATCAAGAAACCCAAGACTCCTATGGAAGGCTCGACACACACGGCCACTAGATGCCCTAGGGCTAGGGTGTGAAATCGGCAGAAAGAAGCAAACACCCGAAGGATGGAGGTTAAGAACCAGTCAGACAAGGATCAAACACACTCCAGCAATTGAAAAAGATGTAGTAAGATACAAATCCAAGCTCAAAAGGCAGGCAAACAAGCAAACTGAAAAGGTTAATAGGCCTAGCGCGACTGTCAGGCTGTAATTCGCGCTATAAAGGGATTGGTGCGGGTTGTCAGTTAGCAACATGTGCCACTAGCACGCGTGACTGTCAAAGGAAAAACCGCGCTAATAAAGTTTGCCAAGTCAAAAAGAAAAATAAGCGGTTCAAAGCTTGGTTTACAGTATTTAGGCAGGCCAGGAAGCAAGAGGCAGCAAGAAATTCAATCCAGAAAGCTATCCAAGCAAGCAAACAAGATAAAACCAAAGAGGCAAGACAAAATCCAAATGTTCAATCCGTAAACCAAACCGGAGATTGACTGAAGTGGCTTTGATCTACTTCACTAATGCAAAGAAATAGTGTTTCGAAGGCTATCTGGCCATACTTCAGACTCTGTCTAAAGTTTACAAATCAAACAACAAGCTAAACTCCCCAGCGGAGTCGCCAAATTGTTGGAGAGGTAAATCCCCTCTACGGATAGAGGCGATCCCTACTAGCCCAGAACGGGTCTAGAAACAATCAAACAATGCTACCACACAAGTCCCCAATTGCAAATAAAAGGTAGGTATGAAGACCTACTTGGATTCCAACGCTTTTGTTCATAGAAGAGACATCGCCCATGCTCCTTTGCTTTGGCCAGTCACAGTCCTCCATGATCTTCGTGAATGGACACCTGCACACAAAGAGAACAACACAAACACAAGCGTGAAATCTAATAAATGCAATTATACATCAGTCAGGAAGGATATAACTCAACATTAATCATTACAAAGACCATGAGAGTGGAACTATAATGATAGTCATCTATTATTAATAATTAACAAAGGAGAATACAACCAGAGTCCTGACGTCAAGTCCCCCTTTGGCTGGGTGCCCAGCTACACAAGTCTTGCAAAGCTTGAAGGGATGGGGAACAAGCCTCTCTCTCTTTTGTGACAAGATCTCCTCACTTAGGTTAAGCCTTATGGACACAAAGAAGGCTCTTGCAACTCTAATCTCTTGATATCTTCCTTTCAAGCACGTTTACTACACTACCACTAGCTTGGCTCAAGGGCATGGGGACCAAAGACTTTTAGATGAAGAGAAGAGATAAGATCAATCACAACAATCATGTTTGCTTCATCATTGAAAAAACCCCTTTCCCCCAGGAAGGGTGGCAAACTACTTCCCATTCAAGGAGATTCGAAGCCAAACCATCCTCACTTAACATAGATTCAGTTGGTGAATGAGTTGGAGAGAACTTTCGGAGCTTGATTGGTTGAAAACTTTGCCCAAATAGGTTGGCGTGATTACGACTTTGGGACAGAGCGCTAATAGCGTGCCCCTTTTAGAGGATTTTCCCCATTGGCACGGGAAGAACACAATGATCCCGCGCTAATGTAAAAAGGGCTATTTTTATCGGCAAACTGCAGGAGATGTGTTCAGGGCATGTAAAGCTCATATTCAGAAGGGAATGATGCAAGTGGTTTCAAGTCTTGTCACTTCTCACAAGTCCCAGGATGTGTCCTCCAAGGTGCAGGAGAGGGGTAACAGGGACGGTGACAAACGGTGACAAATTACTGTGTAACAAGGGGGCATCTGTTACACAATATTTTGTCACACCCCATGCACTTCCCTCTGACATACCTTGAATTGCCGGAAACATGAACATTATGCAGTGAACTCATTCATATATGTAGCTCAGATCCTCCCTAAGACATGATTGGAAAATTCCTTGAGTTTCCCTTTAAGGAAGTAGCTCTTGAAACCTAATTTGAGAATAATCGCTCTTATGAGGCTTAAAACATTGATGATCACATGTTGGACTATAGTCGACCTGTGATGTCATCTCTTTGTTCACTTGTATAGTTGTGATGATCCCAAAAAGGAAATTTTCCCAAAGGGATGAGAAGCTTCATGATCTAGAAGCTTCCATAGTGATGAGGTCGAGTTCTCCCAACTTGGCCTCTTGGTATTATCCCTATGAGGTACCTCCTTGAGATGAGGGCCTACTCCTATCTTTGGAGAGATCCTAACTCCCTTTCCCAACCTTTATATTCATCCTCTCCCATTACCAAGTGGTTGGTCTATGTCTATTTGTACCCTTATGCTAAGATTGTGCCTATATGCTACTCATTTGGCTTGGAGAAGGAGTGCTTGGAGAGCTTATATTGGACTTGGATATTCATTCAAGGAGAGCCTATTGACATCAAGGCTTGGTTGTATGATTCCTCCTTTATTATATTAATATACAATAGCTGGTTCATTTTCCATTGTTGTGTATTCTCATGTATCATCTATCTTAACATTCTTTTATCAGTTAATTAGGTTTCTTTTGAATATGCTATTTGTATTTGCATGTCTTAGTGTGTCTTGATCCCTTGTGCAGGTGCATAAACACTGTGAGCAATAGGAATTAGGTCGTGTTGCAAGTGACTCAAGGTCTTCAACAAAGGAGATCGAGATAGCATCAGAATGAGGTAGGTCGTCTTCTTCATCTCTTTTTTGAATTGTAACTTAGGAAAGTGTTTGGTATATTATCACTTAGGTTGTTAGACCCACTTATTGGGCTAGAGGGATCGTCTCTGTCCATAGAGAGGATTTACCTAGACAATAGTTTGACTTTCTTTGAACTATCAGATGAATAAAGAAAGCCCATAGCTACCAACCCATTCTTCCTCCATACTCTTTGTATTATCGTTTCCAAGCTCAATAAATCATAACTTTTTCAAAATAATGTTATGAATTCATAATATTCCGATGTGCCTAGCTCCTTCTTGCTTAGCCCCATTTTTGTTTATCTACCATATTTGAGGAAACGTGAGCTCTGATACCATAGATTTGAGGCACTCTAATACCAACGCTCTGATACCAAATTTAGGAATGATCTGATCACTATAGATCTAATAAAAGCATGCTCTGACTAAAAGAGGATGGATGGACTATCGTAACTTACATGAATAATCCGAAGTGGATGCTGATGCCAAAAGGTTTTTCCTCACATCAACTTGAGAAATGCGTACAGCGCGACTCCTTGGCGCTTCTCAACCCGCCTTACAATCTCCACTAACGATGGTCTTGGAAGAACAGTCCTCAGACTGGCGGCCCAGCAGGCTTCAATATTAATTCAAGTAATAATGTTACACACCATTAATACAACAAGTCAAGAGCAGACTTGAATAGCACACAAAACTCACAAGAACTCACTATGGCTTGTAAAACTCACGATGGCTCAGAAACTCACGATGGCTCAGAAACTCACGATGGCTGAGAAACTCACGATGCCAAAACTATACTAACCTAAGCCTATTTATACACACCAAGAGCATCTTGAGGGTCCTGCCTGACATCGATTGGCCAAGGCGGTGTCTACTCAGATAAGCTCGAATACAATAAAGTAAAACAATAATTACACAAGATGCACCTGCATGCGCATCTGCAAAAGTAAAAGTAGAGGTTGTCTCTTCAGCTGTCGGAATCTCGATCAGAATCTGACGAGGATTTGTTGTCGTAATAATGCTTTTCTAGAATGTCCAGGTACCTTTTTTCCCAATCCACATTATTGGGCTGCGCATCTTGATACGTGTCTATAAACAGTGTTTCTTTTTCGGTGAAAGCATCTGCTTATGCTTTACCTTTATCGAGAGCCACTTGGATTGTGGATTCCTTTTGGATAGGAGCACGAGATGATTGACCTGTATCAAACTTGATTGTATCTGCTGTGACATAAAGGTGCTTTTGTGGAAAGAGATATTCAGTGTCTTTTGCTTTCCATCGGGTTAGATAAGCAAGAGGATCAATCTCTATCCCAAGGAAAATATCAGACCTTCGTGGTTTGATTTCAGGTACATTTTGTACTGCTAGTTCTATGCCATCTAGCAGATCCCATCTGAATATCTGGAACATTGTGACCGTTCTTTCTATGCAATATTGTACCCAAATCTTACAATATTGGCTAATATCATACTGATGTTGCCAACCTCTAGAAAAGACGACTGAAGAACAAACATGATTTGATAAAATCAAACTAATCAGAAAAGCTAGGTCTTCTGACCAGTTACCATGAAGAATTTTCATTGTCAGAAAATTCTTTGAATTAACCCAGATTTCAAATGCTGGATGAGATCCTTGCAAATGATTAATAGTTTTTGTCATTGAAATCTTCTCTTGTAGATATAGCTTTGGAAATTCTTTTAGCCAAGAGGTAATCTTGTTTATCATATCTGGATCATCAACAAGATTTGGACCTTCAATCCGGTTTGCACTGTATGTTTGATCAAAAGGGTTAGGAGTAATAGGAATTCGGAATTCCATGCTATAGTGATCCCATGGAGAGGTGTAAGTTCTGAGATATTGAACTGTACGTTCAACACACTGTGAAGCTCTTATTACAACCTTCTTCTGACACCTGCCATCTTTCATTTCCCAATCAGCAAATGGTTGAAACAATTCATACTGGGGAAAGGAGTCTGTGTTATGATAATGTTCATCAACACGCTGTAGAAAGGCGGCATCCATTTCTTCAAACAAATCGGCAATGCGTAATGATACAAGGAATCTTTGAACTTTTTCACACATATTTACCTCTGCAAGATCTAGCAACTTTGCAGAATTATATACAGAAAGTGCAAAATCAACTACACCGATTATCTGGTAATAATTTAAAACTTGTAAAACATAAATTGCTTTGTCAGTATAAGCTTTGGTCCAGAACTCATCCAATGTTTTGAAATATACTTTGACTTCCAAGTTAGGCAAAGGAAAAACTTTAACCAGTTCTTCATCTAGGCCTAGAAATTGACCAACATTCTTCGCTTGCCATGCCTGGCAATTTTGTATCCACTGATTCCTGCGAAGTCTTAAACCGACGATCTTTTTGATCTCATTGGTGAGATCACTAGCCATTTGTTGCAAAATTCTCCATCTTTTGACAAAAGTAATGAGGGAGTCTTCTTCAGGAAGATCAAAAATGTTGGTTACAGAAACCATACCATGTGCTTTGTTCATCTCCCTGGTCAATGCATCAGCCAAAAAATTAGAGTTACCGGGTATCCATTCAACATCAAAATCGTACATCTGAAACCACATCTGCCAAGCTAATAATCTTCCTCTAGCTAACTGTTTGTCTATTTTGGCATTGAGGAAATATTTGAAGTTCATGGAATCAGTTCTAATGAGGAATTTAGCAGGAGCTAAATAGAGTTCAAACTTCTGTATTCCATTGAATATAGCAAGGGTTTCTTTTTCAGCTGGGAAGTATTCTTTCTGATGTTTTGAGAATTCACTAGATGAATATGCACACAGAATTTCTTCCACCTTATTGTCTATGGTTACCCTTTCTAAAAGAGTAGCTGACCAAAAGTTATCAGAAGCATCAGTTTGTAAGATTAGGAATCCATTTCCAGGAGGCTTCAAAGATGGTAACTTTTGACATTCTTCTTTCAAGTGCTGAACTGCAACAGTAGCTTCATTAGACCAGCCACCATTAATGAATTGGCGAATAGGGGCTGTCTTTTCTGATAAATCAGGAATGTATTTATGGACATAGTTTAGAATCCCCAAAAATCTTTGAATCATCTTTTTGTCTGCAAGACGATCAGGAAACTCAGATAGCTTAATAAGCGAATGAGGTTGCATCTGAATTTTACCTTCTTGCATCTGAATACCAAGGAATTCTATATGGTCTTGGAAAAGGACCATTTTCTTCTCAGAAAGAACCAAACCATGATTCTTTGCTTCATCAAGGAAAATATGCAAATGTTTAAGATGAGATTCTAAATCACTACTATGTACAAGTATATCATCAATATATACAACTATAAAATCATATCGACCAAAAATGTGATCCATTCTTCTTTGAAAGAATGCAGAGGCATTCTTCAATCCAAATGGAACGACTTTCCACTGATAAAAACCAACAGAGCATGTGAAAGCAGTTTTGTGACGATCTTCCTCTGCAATCTGTATCTGATAATATCCGGACTTCAAATCAAACTTACTGAATATCTTACTACCATGGATTTTTCTCATGATAGTTTCCTGGCGCGGCAAGGGATAGTTGAAGCTCTTAGTGATTGCATTAAGAGGCTTATAATTGATTACCATTCGATCTTTGCCACGAACAATTTCAGAATGATTTCGAACCAGAAATGCAGAACAGGAATAGTGGGATTCACTACGCTCAATTAATTGAAGATCTAATAGTTCTTGGATTTGCTTTCGCATTTTATTTTCTTCAGCAGGAGTGCAAGGAATTAGCTTACCTGTGACTCCATTATCGTGTAGAGTAATGATTTCTTGTTTTGGACTGGTTGTAGTCCAAAAGGCCTGTGGATTTGTAGAACAACATTTCAACAATTGGTCATAAATATCATTTTGTGCAGGAGACCAATTCGGATCTCTAATTGCCTTCAAAGTTGACTGTGCTTTGGCTTCATAGAGTTGTAACACTTCTATCCAGTCACGACATACTTTTTTAGGCTTTTTAGAGTCTATTTTCTTTTGGCTCTATGGCTTGCGGGCTTCTGAATCTGCCATATTTAATCTTGGAACTGATATTGCCTTTTTCTTGACATTGAAGATAATTTTATCTTCACTGATTGTAACAGGCAAAACAGAATTGATGAAGGGCATTCCCAAAAATAAACTAGCAGAATTATCATAGTGTTGTACCACAGAAATTTTGACAGTAACCCCCCCAACTTCAAAGAAACATTATCAACATAGGTGGCAAGGTTGACAGAACCACCAATGGTCTCCGAAACAATAATATGTTGCAAAGGTTTCCATAAACCTTTAAACAAAGAAGGACGAGCAAGGTTGTTCGAACCACCAGTGTCAATGAAGGCATCGACACTAATCCATTCACCACGAATTTGAATTTCAACTGGAATGTACAATAACTGATTTGTTTTGACAATTTTCTTGAGAAACAGATTTTCTTCAACTAACGCAGGAGTATTTACAGAATTTGCAGTAGGTACAGGAGTATGTACAGAGAGTGCAGGAGACTGAGAAACTTCTTTAGGATAAGGACAAAGTGAATTCACGAGTGGTTGTGGTGACAAAGAATGAAAACGGGTTTGTGAATTAACAATGTCAACAGAATGGATTGTTTCAGTCTCTGATATGTCTGAAGAGGATTCTTCTTGATATTCATCAGTATCAGACAAATCACTATAATGCGGATCATCTTCCCAATCATCTTCATGAGAAGTTGATGCTTGAATATTCATTTTTTGGATATATTCTTCTACTTGATCAGGTTCTGAATCAGAAACTTCAGTAAGAATATAGACATCAGAAACATCATCATTTGAGTCAACTATAGACCAATCATCAGCAAAATCTTCAATATCAAAACAGGCTTTAAGTTTTCCAGAAATGCTTTTTGGGCATTTTCTAGCAAAGTGACCTTCTTGTTTGCAGATGAAACATCTATCTTTATCATCTCTTTTTTGCTGCCTTCTACGTTTAACATATCTGTATCTTCTAAAAGGCTTTCTTGGATTGCTAACCCTCTTTGGTTTGTATTTGCCGTATCTCTTAGATTTGGATCTTCTCTTTTTAAAAGGAGTCCAGGGCAAAACATCACGACAAACATTGAGATTAGGAGTAACATTGCTAACTTGTTTCTGCCAACACAGATATTTAACTTTTTCTTTAGCTCTGAATAGAAGATCTATCCAATAGATCTGTTCAATCTTTTTACCTTGGTTTTCAAGATCTTTAGAAATCATATCACCAAGATTTCCTGGGAGCTTTGAAAGAAAATAAACTTTTTGGCTAAAATCATTATTAAGCTTAGCTTTAAAAACTTTTCCCATATAATCAGATCCAAATTGATCTAGATCTTTAAGATCCTTAAGTTCCATGCGGGAAAGATCAGTTAAAAGCTGTCTGTATTCATCAGTTGGCTCTGGAACAAACTGTGTTAACAATAATACTTCAAGTGTTTCTAAACCAGCTAAAGCAACATTTTGTCGTTCTTCTGGGGTAGCAGAAAACCACCAATCCCATACAATACCAGCCATACGTTTTTCAGCAAGTAAAAAGATAGAGAAATTATCATACTTGGAGACAACTTGCATTTGGTATAGCGCACCAATCCATATCCTTGTAGATTCAGCAGGGTTTTTAGATCTATCTAGATCCAAAACATAACCGGACATATTGGCTGAAAATAAATCTTCTTCGAGTCTAGGATACTTGGGCTCTGACTGTCTATTGGCTTTTTGTAGAGATGGTTTGATAAATGAAGGAAATAATGTAGCAGCATTTTCAAATGTAGCAAGTTCAGTTTTACTCTTAAATGCAGGAAGAGATTTAGACTGATGTTTGACAAAACTGACTTGACTATTGCTTGACTCGGCTTTTTCTTCATGTTCTTCTTGATCATCTTCTTGGGAATCATTGTTTTCCCAATTTGCAGGAATTTCCATAGTTCTTGAGAACCTAGGAGGCTTAGATTCTCTTTTCTTCTTAGCTTGTCTTCGTTTTTCTTTTTCAACTTTTCTTTGTTGATCAGCAGCTTGTTCATCTTGTAAAAGCTTTAAATTAGCTAAGATTTGTTCTGACTGACAACCTAAATCATCAAGGACTTCTTCAGCATGGGCTGTCCAGGTAGTTAGATAATTCCCTATTTGGTAAACTTGATCAAGATCATTTTGATTTTGAGAATTATGCTCTATTAAAGGAGCACAATCAGCACGAGTTGTAGGCTGTTTGGAAGAAGAAGAAGTGGTGCAAAACTTTGTTCTTGGCGGCCATTTACCACCTTTGACAAAACGCTTATTTGCATAATTCCATTCTTCAACTGGAGCAAAAGGACGCATACGATGCATTTTTTGTACAACGGGCAAAAAAGGCTTATGTTCAGGTATATACAATTCATTGGAAGAAAGTTCAGGCTCAGCGGAGAATACAGGTTCGGATTCTCTTATTTCTTGGAAGGTTGGATGAGTTTGACTACTCGAAGCAATTGTAGCAGGATCCAAAGGAAACACATATTTTTTAGGCCTGGCTATAGGACGAGAAACTTGTGGCTTTGGTGGAATCAATTTAACATGGCCATCGTTTATAGTAACTCGTTTGGTTTTTAATTCAGGCTTTTGAGTGTCATTTATTGCTGTGTGTTGTGATCAGAGGCTTTCATACAATAATGCATTAGACATTTCAAATCCCTCTGTATTGTAACTTTCATTAGAAGGATGTTACGATATTACCAAGTCCCACATGACCTTTAGTTCCTTGTTTCTTAGCCCCTCTCCCTTTTTCTCCCCCATGGGACCATGTTTTGTGACCAACGCCTTGGAATTTAGGTGCTAAGGCCTTTAGACCCCTATCGAGGGCCTATCTTCCTTTTTATTTTCTCTTCAGCCCTTGTCTCTTTTGGATTACATAACCATGCGCTACCAACACATCAAATCTCCTTAGTATCATAACCTTTTTCAAATACAATTAGAACAAAGGTATGATGTCCACTTCCTCTGATATTATTTATAGATTTTATGTGATCTATCCTCTCTATGCCCTTGATTATTTTGGGTCCTCGCAACCAAGGTCTACTCAACATTGGAGCCCCTCTCATAAGAAATTTTTCAAAACGAAAATAAAATGGAGTTACAATGCCTCCTACCTCTAATAAAATGACCTCTGAAATACTTTCCACGTGGTGACTTTATAGCACTAGGTGCTA
>APFE031735551.1:0-12013 GCA_000404065.3 Pinus taeda | reverse complement strand
TAATCATAATAATTTAAATATAATAATAAATAATAAGTAAATTAACTAATGGTTAGTTAGTTAATAATGAAAAGGCATGTCTTAGAGACATGCCTTTTCGTGAAAGGGTACTTACCTAGCTATATATGCAGGACCCTCATTTTCATATGTAATCATCCTACATCAATTTTTATATAATATACAATTTACACTTATTATCCTACAATGGATGTATTTGTCTATGAAGTATTTTAATATTTCCGCTGCGTATACGACTTTTGGTTGTTACATTGGATTCCCACATTGACATAACCTATATAGCCGATACTACTTAGTTAAATGTGGCAGTCATAGATCATGGATGGTAGCTTCGTGCAAGAGGCAATTACTTCCATTAAGTATCAACCAATGAAAGGAATGGTATGTAGTTGGAGCATTTAAATCGCTTTAAGTTTGAAGCCAAACTCTTTTGTGCATCGGTCCACCGTCCCATCCATTAATAATTTCAAGGCGCTTGCAACTTTAGGTACAATACAAGTATCATAGATTTATATTACTTACATTTGACATTAAACATCAAAATGACAGGTTGCAGGGGTATATGACTAGTTAAATCTAATGTTGAAAAATTTGCAGTCGTCATCAAATTCGTTCAGTATGTTTATCAATCTACAGAGTATGGTATCTACAGTAGATTGAAGCTACTTTATTTATCAATTTGTATTAAATGCAACATTTACCAAGGACAATACGCAATAATATACAAAAGAAGTCGTTGTCGGGATAACGCTCACCCTCGAATCCAGTAGCGAGGATGCAGCAACAAGTTGGCGTCACTAAATAATTTACCATAAAAGTTCAATGTTAACTATATAAAACATCAAGAATTGATTACCATCAAATTGTTGAATATATTATGAGAACGCTGGTGGCGATAGCATATGCAACAACAATAAAAAAAAACTTGCAGGGTTTCTGAGAATCTGAGAGTCTAACCCTAATGGAGGTCCATAGAGGAGGGAGTTCCACTCCCTCCTACAAAGATCAATGGCCAGCATAAGCAAGTCACACCTGGGTAATGTCAGAGGTCCAGTGGAGAAAGAAAGCAGAAATAAGGAAAAGGAGTCAGATGGTGCAAAGTCCAAGGAAAAGAGCAGCACAAAAGACAAGGAGGAAGAAGACAAAAACCAAGGAAAAAAGGAAGAAAAAAAAAAGGGACCGTGTAGACCCAGAACGAAAATCACTCCGAGAGTAGTTTTAAATAATCTTGCACTGCAGGAGCACAGGGAACATATGGAGACTTACGCCATAATTTGCAAATTCATGGGATTATGGCCAACTGAAAAGGCCTTGCAGACTTGGATCAAATATCACTGGAAACCCATAGGCAACATAGATCTGCATCTTGGGCCGAAGGGATTCTTCATCGTGGTGTTCACAAACATCAAAGGCAAAGATAGAATATTCGAAGGAGGACCCTACTTTTTTGCAGCAGTTGGCCTCTATATGCGGCCTTGGGTGATGAACTTTGTTCTAGTGTGGGAGACTTTCACTTCAATTCTGGTCTGGGTAAGGCTCTTTTCTCTTCCACTGGATTATTGGCAAAATGAATCGCTTGTGGCAATAGGCAAAAAAATAGGTCGATTTGTCAAAGCCTCGGAAGCGACCAGAAGTGGTAAATATACTTCCTATGCAAGGATTTGTGTGGAGATGGATCTTTCAGGACCTCTTCCGGATGAAGTTATCTTGGAAGTTTTAGATGAGGAATGGGTGCAAACGGTGGACTATGAGCATATTTCGTTTAGATGCCGTAAATGCCACGAACATGGACACTTGATCAGAAACTGCCCTCTCAGTAAAGCAGAAGACAAAGGAAAACAGAATGCAAAGAAGGACATGGAAAGCTTTCAAAAAGTAGCAAGTGGAGGAATAGGAGGTAAAAAAGGACCAAAGCAACAACATAATGAAGGGAAAAAGAACAGTCAAAATAAATTCCAAGCTCTGGTAGAGATTGAAGACATGCCAAATGAAGACCAAGCCATGGAGGAAGGCCCTAACGAAAAGGAGAAAGAGGAAAAATACACTCCAGTACAAATTATTAAGGATAAGGAAGAAACCATGATGAATGAAACAAAGCTAGAAATGGACCAGGAAATGACCCAAAGTGAAACAGATCTGGAGGATCATGAACTTCAGGAAATTCTAGATAAAGAACACCTAGATTTGGAAGGATTTCTGCAACAAGGAACCACGATGGGGATAGATTCAATACCTCAAGATGAATGCAATAGAATACAATAGTTGTTTCTGTGGAAAACTCAGGGGAAGAGGTCAGATAAAGGAAAATTAATTGAAGTACAGGAGTGCAGAGGGGCGAAATCAATGAAATCAAATCTAGGATTAGCTACTAGAAATGTTGGCAAGAAAAGGGGCAGAAAAAAAAAGCAGAAGGATCTTTTAATGGAGTGTGGAAAGCTAATGATTGACTCAGGTAAGATGAAAGACCTGTCTAGTTACTCCTTTACAAATCTTTAATTATGAAGTTTACATCTTGGAACATAAGAGGTATAGGTAGTAAAAGAAAGCAAAGAATGCTCAGTTTTAGAATGAAACAAGACATGCCGGATAACACAGCTGGGGGTATTCTCACTCTCTGGAATCCCCAAAAAATCAGCGTAATAGATGCAAAGGCATCCAGAAATTACTTATCAGTAGTCATTCAACTAGTAGGGGTTACTGAAACCTTCCTAGTCACTAATGTTTATGGTCCTCAAAGAATAGAGGTTAAACTCAGATTGTTAGAATCCCTCATTGATCTTAGAAATAGACAGGCTAGTATTCCTTGGATCATTGGAGGGGATTTTAATATGATCAAATCTCTTTCGGAAAAAAAAGGAGGAACCAGAGTGCTAAACAAAGACTCGTTAGAGTTTCAATCGTTCATAAAGAATATGAAACTGGTTGACTCAGAAACGGACAATGGCCTTTTTCCTTGGAACAACAAGAGAGGAGGAGAAGCACAGGTGGCCTCCAGGCTAGACAGTTTCATGATATCAGAGGAACTTATGTTTATAAATAAAGAAATCACAGCAAAAATTCTTCCTTTTGTAGGTTCAGATCAGTGGACGATTCAATTGGAAATCAAGGGTTTGGAATCTCCCAGAAATAGACCCTTTAGATTCTAAAATATCTAGTTCTCCCACCCGGATTTCTTGAGTAATATCAAAAAATGGTGGATTGAGGACTTGCAGTGCCAAGGATCTAAAATTTTTCTCCTTCATAAAAGACTAAAGCACATTAAGTTTAGACTTAAAGAACGAAATAAGAAGGATTTCGGTAACATTTTTGTGGACAAAAAATCAGTGGAAACCAAAATTTAGGAACTCAACCAGGAATTAATGCAAGATGGCTTTAAAAAAGACAAAAATGAGCAGGCTGATAAACTTCATCATGAATGGGAAAACCTATGCAAACAATACGAAATATTTTGGAGGAAAAATTCCAGAGTTCAATGGCTCAAAGAAGGAGAACGTAACACAAGATTTTTCCATGGATCCACTATGGAAAATAGAGCATTCAACAGAATTTCGGGGATAAAGGACAAGAAGGGGGAGTTTCAGAACACACATAAGGATATTGAAGCGGTGTTGGTTCAACATTTCCGAGACATTTCACGAGAAAACAATCCAGACAGGGAGCAATCAATAAAGGAAATTATAAGATATATCCCTAAGCTAGTGTCTAGAGAGGATAATATTAACCTAAACAGACCAGTTACTGAAGAGGAGGTCAGTGAGGTACTCAAAGAAATGCAGAATGAAAAAGCACCAGGCCTAGATGGTTTTAATGTGGATTTCTTTAAAGCATGTTGGGACATAGTCAAACTGGATATTCTAAATGTTGTAGAGGATTCAAGGGTTAGTAAAACTATCCCAAAAGCTCTAAACACCTCCTTCATATCCCTAATTCCCAAATAGGACTTAGCACAAACAACATATAAGTATAGACCCATAGCTTTATGCAATGTAGTATACAAGATAATATCCAAGGTAGTGGCTAATAGGCTCAAACCTCTCCTTCCTTCATTGGTGTCGGAGGAGCAATCGGGTTATGTGGAGGGCAGACAAATTTTGAATAACATCATTCAAGCCCATGAGGTGGTTCATTCTCTCACAAGCAAAAAGCAGGCGAGGATGACCATGCAACTGGATATCACCAAAGCTTATGACAAAGTCAATTGGGTTTACATCAAGAAGGTACTCACAGCCTTTGGATTCGATCACAATTGGGTCAAATGGGTGATGGCTCTGGTGACTACTTCTAGCTTTTCAATTTTGGTCAATGGCTCTTCCTCAGAGATCTTCATTCCTTCAAGAGGCCTTCGACAGGGAGACCCGCTCTCTTCCTTTCTCTTCATCCTTATGATGGAAGGACTTGGGAGATCTATCAAGTAGGCCAAATCCATGGGCAAAACTAAGGGACTTCAAGTTGGTGAGAATGGTCAGACATTGACGCACCAACAATTTGTAGATGACACCATGCTGCAAGGAATCCCCACAGTCAAAGAAGCTTTAGCCTACAATCAAATCCTTAAGGTTTTTGCGATGGCAACAGATATGGAAGTTAATCTTTCAAAATTAAATTTTTTCTTCTTAAACACTGACATTGATATTCAAAGAAATATCTCTAGAATCCTTTGGGAGTTCCTCTCACGGCCAAACCATTGCTCAAAAGTATCTGGGAACTGGTCCTAAATAATATGCAGGATAAAGTTAAAGAATGGACCTTCAAAGCCTTAAACCTGGCCGGTAGGCTAGTTTTGACAAAGGTTGTTCTGCAATCCATCCCGGTTTTCATGGTATCAGTCCTTCTAGCTCCCAAAGGAGTCTTAAAGCAAATCAGGAATATTCAAAGAGATTTCCTATGGGGGAAGGAGGAAACAAGGAAGAAATGGGCCCTAGTTTCCTGGGATAAAATTTGCAAACCCAAGAGTCATGGGGGTCTTGGTTTAGATGATCAGGAGACTCTTAGTAAAGCACTAGGAGCCAAGCTTTGGTGGTGCTGAGTGCAAAGCCAAATGCCCATTGGGAAAGGATCTGGAAAGAGAAATATGCCAACTCTTGGCACACAAAGGATCTCATACGATTGTCAGGAAACATAAAGGGCTCTCATATCTGGAACAGGGCCTGGGATAATAAAAGCATAGTACAACAACACAACTTCTGGGAAATCAGATAAGGTGATATAGCACTCTTTTGGGAGGACAAATGGCAACAAGAACCAGTGCTATTAAAAGAGGACTTCTTAAGTCTCAAACAGGTAACCGATACTCAAGGGTTAAACAAAGGAAAGGATTTCTGGGATATCTCTCATATACAGGGAAAGTGGAGAAGTTGGAGAAATATTGACTGCAAAGATGACAACCCCATAACAATAGAAGCAGAGGCACTGAGAAGCCTACTAAAACAAAGGATGATCTTAGTTACAAAGGGGCAGGATCAATTGAGATGGGGCAACAACAATAAAGGTACCTTTAATTTAAAGGAGGCAAAGAGTATAATCCTTGGGCTAGAGTCCAGTGTTCTAGGAAAAACCTGGCAGCAACTCTAGAATTACTAAGGGTGGATGAAAGTCAAGCTTTTCATGTGGCTGGTTCATCATAAGAAAATCTTGACTTGGGACAATATAATAAAAAGGGGTGTTCTGGTTCCTTCCAGATGCCAGCTTTGTGAGGAGCAAGAGGAGACTATGGAGCACATTCTCAACTATTGCTCGTACACCACCTGGTTATGGGATTATTTTTCCAACTTTCCAACAAAGAGACAGGGACAAAGGAAGCATCACTAACACCCTAAATAGATGGAGAAGGACCTTTTCAGAGAATGAATCACTTAATGTAGCCTGGGCCCTCACGCCAGGATTCATTATCTGGAATGTGTGGAAAGAAAGGAATAAATGAATATTCAAGAATGAAAAATCAAACACTCAGAGGTTTTATGAGTTAATTTTGAAACAGATCAGGGAGACAGTCAGCTACATAGATCACAATATCCCAAAGAATCCTCCATAAAAAATGGAACTGAGGTCTCTTAGGCTTCTGGGATTGCAAGAGAATATTCCCCAAGGGCCCGAAAGAGAGAACATTGCCAAATATATAGAGAAGGATTTCTGGTACCCCCCTCCAAAAAACTATCTGAAATTCAATATTGATGGGGCCTCTAAAGGCAATCCGGGAAAATCTAGTTTTGGTGGAGTTTTAAGAAATGAAGAAGGCAGAATCATCTTAATCTTCCACAGCCATTTAGGTAAAGCCACCAATAATACGGTAGAATTAATGGCTCTTGAGCAATGTCTAGAGATTCTGATTCTTCACCGCAGCTCAAATGTCATTATAGAAGCAGACTCTGAAATAACCATCAACTCAGTAAAAAGAATCAACCATGGCACTAAACCAGAAAAAAGTCTCAAATCATTGGAGACTAGTTCAGGTCTATCAAAGAATTCAAAAACACCTTCAGCGACTTCATACTGTCAGTTTCAATCATGTCCGCCGGAATGCTAATAAGCTTGCAGACATTCTGGCCAACCAAGGCGTGAACAATGCGGATTGTAGGATGGAGAAGAAGTGGCAGCAAATGCCCCAAAACCGTTTAAAGGCACTCTGCGATGAACAAGTTGCAAAGGACATTGAAGTGGATCGAATTTTTGGGAGGGGGTCGAGCACGAATGGAGTTTTCCTTGCTATAGTTTCCTCTACCTCTTAGTTTGGTTGCTCTTCCCATAAGGGACCTTTTCCGGGTTCCCATGATTTTAGGCAAGATTCAAGATGGTGATCTTATGCGTCAAAGCAATTTTGGGATCCATGGTAAGATCAGAAGAAGCAAGAGATTTGTTCATGCAGTCAGTAGAGTTGTTATCCGGGTCGTGTTCGGGTGGAAAGTTGCACCATGGTGGTTTTCCGGGGAACGCGAGCAGCTAGCATGGTAAGTGGTTTCACTTTTTTGGATGTGATTCAATTGAGGAATCACCACGTGGCAAAGGGTGGTTATGATTACCACTCTCCATCGCTAATTATCATTCAGTTAATTAGGGTGAAGCGAAATGGTTCCTGGTCGTTGGATCCATGGGCCCGGACCAACGGTTGGGAAGAAGCATATTGTTTTGTGGGGCCAGAAGGATTTAATTTCCCTTTGGCGCAGTTTTTGAGGTAGAGGATAATCGTCATTAACTCATTAGCTGGCTCACACGGGTTGGGTTTAACCTAAGGTGGGGTTTAAGGTTTTGGCTTTTTGTAAGGAACTTTTGTCCATAACTCTGGTTATCAGACAGTTTTGTGTACATAATGTAACCATATTCTGAATTTATGAAATAGAAGGTTTGGCTCTTGCTACAGCCAAAAAAAAAAAAAAAAACTATATAAAACATCAAAGAATTTTATAGTGCGATCAAATTAATCCAACTCCATCGATCATAGATGTCACTGCAGAAGCAATGATAGAATAACTATATCCACACATGTGTGTTGGTTATAGTAACCCAATATATCATATTAATGACAAAAACATTATATTGACAAATATGTACGTGAAATTTTGTTGGTATTTTATCATCATAATTTAAAAGTTTTTTTTCACTGTAAACAGTTAAACGAATACTCAAACACAACATCAAATCACATATGATTCACAGTTTCGCAAGAGTTAATTGGTAGTTATTAAAGTATAACTATTCTACACACGCTTTACCTTACATGATTAGTATGGCTAATTCCTTTATAACAACATGTATGGCATTGCCCTTAATTGTATGAACCTCGTGAGTATAAATATTAGTTTAGGGATAGCACATGCTTGGTCAAGAAATGATCTCGTCCTCCTTCAAAGTTTACGAGAATTAGTAACTTCATACTTCACCGAAACATTTAGAAATTGTGTATTAATATATATATATATACACACACATAGTACAAAAATTATATATGCAGTAACTCACATCAAATAGAATTCAATAATATTGTTAATTGTAAAATACACAATATACGATTAAGAGAGAAAAGAAATGTAACAACCCTAGTGAAAATTCCATGTAATAAAGTAAATAAAGGCAAAATAAGACCACGGGTAAGGGACACGTATTCCAAGTTGAATGTTGGACAAAGATATCCTAGTGGGCATCACTCGATGTGTGTTTTTAGCTAAGGAAATTGGCAAAGGCAAAGGCTTTGGAAAGGAATGAGGCATTTATTGGCATTTTATTTATGAAAATAATGGAAATAGGAGAAAAGGAAGGTAAAAAGTCACAAGTTGCATGTGAGGAGGAAATTGAAGGAAAATAATGGAAACTGAAGAAAATAGAGGACTCATTGATAAAAAGGCTTATGAGGATTAGTTGGCAGGCTTGGTTAATGTAACATTTTGTCAGTTCAAGTTTGGAGCTCTCTCATTATTGTCTCTCTCTCACACACACTCTTGGTCACTTAGAGTTTGCTTGGAGCACTCTAGCATTGGATCAAGGAAGGAAAAGCAAGCAAAGGGAAAGGAAAGGAAAGGAAGGCGCAAGGATAAAGGAAAGAAGAGAAGGATCAAACAACTTCAACAGGAATACTTGTAGGTAACCTTTCGCATGTGTGATTTCCTAGCTAGTTTGTACCATGCAATGGGCTTTGCATGTTGGTGTGTGGTTCTCTTATTGTCTTGGCATGTTTCGTCGGAGTTATGACAGGGTTTTCAGCCTAACCTTGCCTTTTTCCAGATGCCATGGTATGTTGGGATGTTTATCTCCGGTTTTGAGCTTTGGTTTGTTGGATGGATTTCAGATCCAGGGAAAAGGTGGTCTCAAGTTCATTCCCAAAGGCCTAGGAATCCTTGATTGGTTTTGTCAGGATATACAGTAAATCCTGGGGGAGAAGTCTCGGTTTAAGGCCTAATGATCCGGTTTTGGATTGCGCAAAAGCCTGAGAGACTAGTCTCAGTTTAGGGCCTAGTGATATGGGATTGGATTACGGTAAAGTATGAGTGACAAGGAGACAAAAAATTCCTCAAGGATAGTGATGGATTCCATATGGCATTCTAAGTTCGGTTCGGTTGTGATCAGAGCACCGGTTTGGGTGTGATCACGGTTTGGTGAGGGTGGACGTGGTTTAATATTTGAATTCCCTTGGTTGTTCTATAAGATCCCACATTCATGCTTAGAATATGGCACGGGGGTGACTGGATGAAAGAGAGATTTGGTTCAGCCATGTCTATGGTCGGGTGGTACATGGAAGTCTTGAACCTAGTCGGATTTGCCTATGACTAAAAAAAGCTAAGTTCTCTTACTTTTTCACTGATTTATATGTGGATTTAATGGCTATTGTATCTTTGATATTTATATGGTTTTATGTTGGTTATAAGCATGGTTAAATGACTAGTTCATGTCATGGTCATTTCATGTATTTACATGTAACTATTGAATTGGTGGATACAAGAGCAATTGATGATATAGTAGTTCAACGAAGAAGGAGTGATCCGTCTGGTTATGTTTCATAAGTTGTTTCAGTCGTTTATGCTTTGTCTTGTATCCTATACCTATAGGTTGCATTGACGCCAAGTGTTTGACAGAATTTCAGTCCTTGTTAGGGATGCTTAGGCCTAGTCCCGAGGGTGATTTTGATTTATCAGCATTGTTATCATGTTTTTAATGAGTTATGGAAGTTACAACAAATTCTAGGCAAAGGCCAGGATTTTGGGCTAGAAAAGTGGCTTAAATCCCATGGTCGCTAGCATGAAACTATAAATTTTGGTCCACAGTCGCTGACAGGCGGGCATGTGAGAGAGACTTTGGGTTTCTAGTCATTCCCCTGCCCATAACATGAGAGTGAATATGATGTAAGAGCTGCATAATAGCAGTGAGACCCAGGGACAACCTATCTGAGTGGTTGACTTGTCTCATGAGGGTTCTGTTGATGATGTTAGATGACTGTATGTGATGTTCTGTCGATTCCACTTCCCTAAGGTGACATTGGAGGTCGAACCTAATCATAGTAGCATCTCTCCTTATGTTTACCCTAATTGGCACGGTTACTTTGGGTAGACCTAGGAGGGGTTATTACAAAGTGGTATCAGAGTGTGGTTGCACTCTTCTTGGGTGAATTTGTTGGTCATGCATGCATGTCAGGTGCATGTGTGTCTCTTACACTTGCATTCCATGTGCTTGTTGCATTTGCTTATTGATTGATTATGGTTATAGTTGCCATGGAGAATTTGATGATTGACTTTGTGGAATGCATCATCATGAGTATATGACTGGTTGCATATTTTTATGTCACTTACATGTTGATTATATGTAGCCTATTTATATCCTTCTATGTTAGCGTACATTCTTGTATGTTTGATTACATGTATCAATCTTGTAGGTTGGTTACAAGAATTGATCGCTTATGCTCGACTACATGTGTTCACGCATAGTGTAGTTGATTGGGCATTGCTTATGCATGTTGATTGTTGCATGAGGCAATGTGTACAATAGAGTAATGGTTGTCGTCATGCATAAGGTCATGGTTTGTGAAGTTGATATGGTCATGCGTTAATGCTTGGACCCTAGCTAGAATGGTGCGTACATGTTGATGCATTTGTGAAGTTGATATGGTCATGCGTTAATGGCTGGACCCTAGCTAGAATGGTGCGTACATGTTGATGCACTTACTTGGTATATGTCTATATGTAGTTGTTATGCATGTATGGTCTTGGTTATAGTTATGCATGAATAGTAGGTCAAATATGCCTTGTGAAGTCATTGTATGCAATTTAGGTCATTATGATGCTATTAGTTGTTATGATGTTAATGTGTTGGCTAAGATAGAGCAGGAGATGCAGACTATCAAAGTGAGGTTTCAACATTAGGCTTTAGGGTAAGAGTGGACCGCCATATAGGTATTGTATGATTGGCATGCAAGTATGTAATTTAAGGATTTTTATATGCATTAGGTTTATGTACATGTATTTCGATGTTATGGTTACATTCATGATAGATGATAGTTGATTAGTTTAGTCATATGCACATGTGTGAGATAGTCATGAATGATAGTAACATGTGGTTGTATGCATTGCTATTTTGTTTTATGATAGATAGCTTGATGATCATGTTATGTGTTGTTGATGAGTATGCTATAGGTTAACTTGTTGATATTATATGACAATTAGCTTAACAATTAGGTTATATATTGTTGATGAGAATGATAGTTATCTTGATGATTATGGTTATAACATTTATACCTTGATGTTATATGTATCATGCTAAATTTGATTGGCCCATGCAGATGGTTATGGTTATGATATTTAGGTATGAGCCGACATATTTGTGATATTGTGTTGTATTAATCTAGATTGACTTTGCATATGTGTGAATGATAATTGTGTATGAGTTATGATGTAAACATGTTAGCTAGACACTATTTTGGATATCATGATCTTATTTATCTTTGAGTTGATTTGTTGTGAAGTTATATCGTGCTAACTGGATTGATTGTGCAGACAAGTTAGCCTCCCCTGAAACACAGTAAGGTACAAGTTTGCTTATGTTGTATATTTGGTGCTTGATTGTTTGATTATGTCATCTAGTTGATTTATTTAACACAATATGTTGCAAGTTTGTTGAATGTTTGATGAATTGCATAATATGAGTATGTGTTCCAATCATCTTGTTTTAAGATGATTTTATTAATACATATGTGTTGATACAGTTGATATGTACTTGAGTATAGTAGGTGACAATTGGAGCATTATGTCTAAGGACTATGAGTTGACTATGGATTATGACATGATTGTTAGTCTTTCTAAATGTTGATTTCAAACTGATAGATATTTTTGTCTTGAAATTTGGAACATATGGTTGACATGTGTGAGCAGTTGCAAGTAACATGCTTGGTATTAGCCTGACAAGGTGATAGTTGATGTGTCTACATAACTAACAATTAGGTGATGTGACAAAGCATAGTAAGCCTCAATTGCAACAAGGAAAAGGTCAAAGAAAGGAATTGGGCAAGAATTCATTTGGT
>APFE031735549.1:32956-65568 GCA_000404065.3 Pinus taeda | reverse complement strand
CATACAATTAGCCATTTCCTTTAAGGTGCGATTTTTCCTTTCAGCTACACCATTTTGTTGTGGAGTGTATGGAACAGAATGTTGCATTTGAATTCCATTTTCGGTGCAAAAGTTGATGAATGTGTTTTTAACATATTCTCCACCATTATCAGTTCTTAGCTTAAGAATTTGATGTCCAGATTGTTTTTCAACAAAGCCTTTGAAGGCCAAAAATGTGTTAAATACTTCACTCTTGAGTTTTAAGAAGTATACCCAAGTGCGTCTGGAGAAATCATTAATGAAAGTTAAGAAATACTTGTAGCCAGAGAATGAAACAACTGGAAGTGGATCACATAAATCACTAGCACACGCTGTAAAGGGGCTGAGGCATGCCAAGAGGCACGTTTTTCAAAACTGTCCCGATGATGTTTTCCGAGTACACATCCGGAACAAACACCATCTCTGCAAGATACCATTGGAAGACCTGTCACCATATTTTCTTTACATAGATGCTGAAGGGAGCGATAGTTTAAGTGACCAAATCGCTCATGCCAAAGTTTGCTCACTTCATCATTATGAGCAACAAATACTGAGGGAAGATTTGATGACCCAAAGTTGTGAAACTTAACAACCTTGTAGAATCATCAGCAATGCCAGTAGCTAAAATCTGTCTAGGATCCTTTAGGTCTTTAATTACAACATCGTGAGGTGAAAATTCAACGATTTTACCTTCACCTGAATGAGTTATCTGATATACAGATAGAAGGTTGAAGGATAAGGTCAGAACACATAATACATCATTAAATTGACCATTGTCTATATGAACAGTTCTAGTCCCTACAACACTAAGAGATCTATCATCACCAACATATATATTTTTGGTGTTACAATCATTTGAAGAAGAAAACATGGCTTTGTTTTTGGCCATGTGATAAGAAGCTCTATAATCAATGAGCCACTCATGAGAATGAGAGGAAGAAGATACATTTAGTGCATAGCCAGACCAAGATGCTTGACAACCACATGCAGAAAGTGCCATTCCTGAAGATGAATTTGAAGAGTGCTCCAAATGGATGTTATGCTTCTTCATTGCTGCTTCCAAGGCTTCCATATTCTTTAAGCATTTAGATTCTAAGTGGCCATCTCGATTACAAAAGTTGTAATGTCTATCAGTCTTCTTCCCTTTGTTTTTATTTGCCTTATCATTCTGGTGAAATGATTTTTCATTTGAGGCTGAAATTGCTTAGGACCCTTGTTTGGTTTAGGACCATTCTTTTTAGGATATGACTTCTTAGGATTCTTTGAGTTTGGTTGCTGCTGGGCGATTAATGCTTTCTTAGAAGAGTTTCCAAGAAAGAAGACCAAGATGTAAGAGTTTTTCCTGTTCTCTTATTAAAGAATCACAAAAAGAGTCAAAGGAAGGGGCCTTGTAGTCTGTTCCTTGACAAATGAAAGCTTCTCTTGTATAATGGAAGGTGGGAACAAACACAGAGTAGGCTGGTCCCAATTTAGTAAGAATGGAATAGATAAGGTTATTATCTTCTTTCTTAACCTTAACACCTTCCAAGAGAAGTCTAAGGGTCTTGAACTTGGACAAAAAATCTTCAATGCAAGAAAAATTATTGGGGTTCAATGTAAGCAACTCATTTTCAAGTTGATGGGCTCTTAGTTCATTTTTTATTCCAAAAACTTTAGTAATCTGCTTCATTGCTTCATCAGGAGTATCAAGTTCTACAATATGGAATGAATCTAAGATCGGGAGAGATAGACATCCCTATCAACCCACGTGCTTGATCTTGCCTATTTTCCCATTTAGCTACCTTATCTTCATCTTTCGGTTTGGTTTCTTGGCCTGAGGCTATTCTGTAAAGACCTTTACTTTTGAGTAAATCCAGAATGTAGGACCACCATTGGAAGTAGTTGGTGCTGTCAAGAATAACTTGGCATGGACTTTCCATTTTAACATAAACTGAGGCTATATATGCTGAAACTAAGTGTTCCAATGGAAATATCTCGAAAAATTAGGCTGGTTCAAAAACAATGGCTCTGAAAACAGCTTCCAGATGAAGAAGTTATGGCTTTTTGAAGAAAAGTTGATGAAGGTGCCGATGAAGTGCGGGAATGTGCGGAAATGAAAAAAAACGCCCCTTTTCCAACAAAAAGGAGATTTGAACCCAAGACCTCTACTCTCATAAATTAGCTTTGAACCAAGTGAGCTAAACAAAAAGTTTGGAGAGAAGAGAGAGGAGGGGGGGTGGGGGGGCTTGTTTTTTTTGTCACTGAAGCTGGATGTGTGCTTTCTTGAGAAATCTCTTTTTCTCCCTACAAAACAAAAACATAAAACCCAACACGGACATGCAAAAAAAACAAACCTTACGGCTTAAATTTAGCATTACCCGGAAACTAAATATTTCCCTCAATGTTTCTGATTTTCAGAGATCACACTAAGGCGCAGCGGAAAAGAGCATACGCATGAGAAAAATCCTTCCTTTCTATTTATGATTTGCCCAGATCGCACAGAGTCATAGGGAAAAGAGCATACATAGAAATGAAAGGTATAGATCGGGTAATAAAAAAGAAGCTAAATAAACCGAAATAATAAACAGAGAGAAAAATAACTAGAAACTGAAAAAAAACATTGTATACCTCCAGATCTTAAAAATGACGTAGCTAGGGCTACCAGAAACCTTTTTACATGAAACGAAAGGGGTTCCTCACTGGAATAGATGCTCCTAAAACAACAGAGTAGTCCTCTCGGCCCGAAAGCAGTCAGAAACAACAGATCTAGGAAACAGTAGTCGGATGCAGTTCTACGGGCTTTAGATTTGGATCACCAACAGACGCAGCCCTCAAATAGCTCTGATACCATGTAGGAATTTACAGGGTAAGTTCCTCAGACAGAACACTAAAGGGCACTGCTCACAAACAGATCACAGATCAATACACCAGTATTTTTGACGTGGTTAAAACCCTCAAAGAGGGAAACAGTCCATGGCCTGAGCCAACGTGGCCACTTCAGCGAATTTATTAATAAAAGAATGAAAATTTACATAAGCTTCTCTCATGAACAATTAACCTACAAATGACCCTCCATGCTCTTTAAATAGAGATCATGGACCAATCGGGTGTTAAGCCACAGATCAAGTGTCGGTAATACCGAGGAGAGAATGAACCATCGGATCACTACATATCATGACCGTCGGATTGTAAGTTACAAAAGTACATAGTAAAGAAACACACTTTATCTAACTCTATACTAGACCAAGTTATACTTAACTATTCCTATGTGTCGGAATATCCTAACAAGGAGCTGGAAAACTATTCCACCTACCCGATTCCCATGATCATTTTTTTTTGCATCCAGTAGTTGGTTTTTGGATCACTGGACTACTAGAACGGGTGTTTAAGAGTGTTTTGGAAATCCATGTGTTGAAGCATTAGCGTAGAAGGCTGAGGAACGATGTCATCGAGGGTGAAGCCTATGTGATCTAAGGCTGGCTCCTAGAGTGAAATTGAAGCTGCTTGTGTGAAATCCGTGGAGGAGGTCGACACTGCAAGGAGTAAGCTACTGGTGTGTGGTAAGCCGAGGAGAAGACCATAGGAGGTCGCAATTGTTTTTTTTTTGTGTTGCATTTTTTGTTTAGACCGCCGCCACAATAGTGGAGATGAGTGAGAGCCAT
The DNA here is from genome assembly GCA_000404065.3 of Pinus taeda. Classification (NCBI taxonomy): domain Eukaryota; kingdom Viridiplantae; phylum Streptophyta; class Pinopsida; order Pinales; family Pinaceae; genus Pinus; species Pinus taeda. The sequence goes on along the minus strand of APFE031735549.1, from coordinate 61,909 downwards.
GAATGGTTGTAGCATTATGCGTTTTCACTGCATTTGAAGGTTCAAAATGCATCGTGCTTAGTGTTTATACATTTGGTGGGTAGTGGGCATTGAATACAAACACAATCTTGAAAGTTTGTATTAAAGTTTCAAATTAAGGTTTTTAATTAAAGTTTGTTTTATTCTTTAATTAAAAAAAAGGATGGGTTTTTTATTTTGAAGAAATATGGGCAATTTTATTTATTTATTTATTTTAAGGAAGTAATTGAAGTGATTCTTTCATGTGTTTGGAGGATTTCAGCTTAGTTTTGTTTGGATCCGGCATCTACAATAGTGTTGAAGGTCTAGGATTGATTTTTTAAATTGTTGGGGTTGAAGTTTTTTTTATTCATTCAAGATGAATAATCAATTAGCAGAAGCTTACCTAAATGAAAATAACAACCTGGATGGATCCAATTACTTTTGGTTGGAAATTCAAGCTGCAGACCCTCCTTAAGGGACACAATGCATGGAAAATTGTGAATAATGATGAGGTGAAGGTGAACCTGGCTGCAGGAGGAACATCAACAACAATCCAAGACTAGGAAAAGTGAGAGACTAAGGCGAGAATGCTCTTGAAACTGTCGGTCAAAGATTGGATTATTCCCCATATCCATGATTGCAAGATTGCACTAGAGATGTGGAAGACACTCAAGGATCTCTATGAGGTCAATAACACTAATCGATTGATCTTCTTGAAAAGCAAGATTTTATCCATCAAGATGGAGGAGAATGAGACAATTGTAGCATTTATTTCATGGATCAAGGAGCTCAAGAACAAGTTGGGTGACATTGGTGAAGCTGTGTCAGATACATATTTGGTCATGATTATCATGAATGGTATGACTAACAAGTATTAGATGTTCATCACTGGTTTGAATGCAAGAGAAAAAGCCCCTTGTGTTTGAAGAATTGACAGGGATCCTCATGCAAGAGGAGGAAACGCGGTTGGCTCATAAAAATTGGAGTTTAGATTTGGCCTTAATGATGAAGAAGAAGCCCTTCATAGGAAAGCCAAATGCAGCACAAAAGAGTAGTGTAGCCCCACAGAGAAAGATGCCCCCACCTCAAGGGACATCTTTCAATAGAAATGACTCTTTGACCAAATGTTTTTATTGTGGTAGAACCAACCATATAGTCAGATATTGCAAGAAGAAGAAGTTTGATGAAGGTCGGAAGAGACATAAGTAGCATGCAGGTCATTTTGTTGATGAGGAATAGATTTAGAACATCAGGCTGTTCATATTTGATTTTGCACTTTGGGCTAAGGATAATGAGGCAAATACTTGTTTTGTGGACTCAGGTGCATCCATCCACATGACAGGGAACAAACAGTGGTTTGGAGACTTCAGAGAGACCAACAGTGGAGCAAACATCTATCTTGGTGATGATAGAGGGTACCAAATCAAAGGCTATGGTAATATTTCTATTGTTTTTCCTAATGGAAATATTAGACATATCCATAATGTAACGTATGTACTCGGGATCAAAAAGAATATGATCTCGGTTTCTACTATAACTGATTAGAATCTCAAGGTAGAGTTTTATAAATCATACTATGTCATTAAATACCTATTGGATTGTGTGAAGCCTATTGTATCAGGTATTCATGTGGGACGATTGTACAAACTAAAGGTGAAAAGTGCACCACATCAAGCATTTATATCATTAGCCATGACGACAGTGAACTTATGGCATCAGAGGTTCGACCATATTAACTTCAATGATTTGCTCCTTTTACAGAAAATAGGTATGGTCAAAGGTCTTCCTATTTTAAAACCTATTCATATTGATTGCAATGCATGTTCAATGGGAAAGTTGCACAGAGATGAGTTTCCTGTGAATACCGATAGAAGAAAGAGAGATATACTCGATCTGGTACACACAGATCTATGAGGGCATATGCAGACAAGATCATTAGGTGATGCATACTAATTTTTACTTTTTCTTGATGATTGTACTAGATTTACTTGGGTGTATTTCCTCAGGAAGAAGAGCCACACTTTTGAAGACTTCAAGGAGTTTAGAAGTATGGTTGAAAAGTAGACAGGTAAAAGCATCAAGATTCTCCGCTCGGATCAAGGGGGAGAGTACAAGAAAGCTTTTGTCCTCAAATATTGTAAATATAATGGGATACAATACCAGTTTACAGTTCCCACACTCCTCAACAGAGTGGGGTTGCAGAGAGGAAGAACAAAACCCTTGTGGAGTGTGCTAAAAGGTAAGAATCTTTCTAACTGCTTTTCGGCTAAAGCAATTAATACCGCTGTATATCTAAATAATAGGAGTCAAACAAGAAGTTTAGATTTTAAAACTCCTTTTGAAGCTTTATTTGGTTATAAGCCTGCAGTTAAGCATTTGAGAGTTTTTGGAAGTAAAGCCTTTGCCCATGTCCCAAAGGAAGATAGAAAGAAACTGGATTCAAAGGCCATCAAATGTATTTTTGTTGGGTATTGTACATAATTGAAGGCTTACTAATTGTTTAATCCCTCTAATCATAAATTTTTTGCGAGCATAGATGTAGTGTTTCATGAGCAGGTTAATGATGGAAGCCATGAGAGTGCTAATGAAGAATGACACGTGCCCTTGTTGGTGGAAGAAGGAAGTGATGAATCAGGTGACAACAATGAGCAGATGCAACAGCGGAAGGAACAGTAGGAAGGGAAAGAAGATGATGTAGTTGTCAAGCCAAGTTTAGAAAATGATGATCAGACAAGGTTTTAAGCTACCCCACCACTCAAGAGATCAGGTAGGAAATTTCAGTTGCTAGCAAGATATAGAGAAAATGCTTTTATAACTAGTATGATGAATGTTGTTTAACCCTCTAGTTATAAAGAAGTTAGTCAATATAGTGAATGGAGGGCTGCTATGGAAGAGGAATATGAATCAATTCTCAAAAATGAAACTTGGGATTTAGTTAAACTACCTAAAGGAAAACAACGCATATGATGTAAATTGTTGTATAAGCATAAATTTAAAGACGATGGGAGCATAGATAAGTATAAAGTTAGGCTGGTTGCAAAGGGGTATTCGCAGCAAGAAGGCATAGATTATAATGAAACATTTGCCCCTGTAGCTAAATTAAACACAATCAGAATGATAATTGCTTTAGCTATCAAACACCATTGGATGATTCACCAACTAGATGTTAAATCTACATTTTTAAATGGGAACTTAAAAGAAGAAGTCTACTTAGTGCAACCTAAGGGGTTTGTCAAACAAGGTGAAGAACATTTAGTTTGCAGGTTGAAAAAAGCGTTGTATGGACTAAAATAGGCACCCATGTCATGGTATGACAAAGTTGATTCCTTTTTCCTGCAACATGGTTATAAAAGGAGCAAAAATGACCCTAATCTTTATATTGTGTTTGATAAAGAGGGAAGGATTGTTTTGATTTATTTATATGTAGATGATCTAATCATTGTAGGGAATGCTGATAATCTCATTAAAGAAATCAAGGAGAAGATGTCACAAGTATTTGAGATGAAAGACCTTAGAGACCTACATTATTGTTTGGGTTTGGAAGTCTGGAGGGATTTTGGACAAACTTTTCTATCATAGAGTAAGTATGTCAGGAGCTTACTAGAAAATTTCAGAATGGATCAGTGAAAATCTGCAGCAGTACCTTTACAGTAGAATTTAAAACTTTGGAATGATGATGGATCTATGGAGGCAGATGCGAATTTGTATAGACAACTGGTTGTGATTCTAATCTACTTGACTACAATTAGGCCTGATTTGGCTTATGCAGTCAATGCATTGAGACAATTTATGTCAAATCCCCTTGAGAGCCAATGGGTTGCAACAAAAGGTGTTTTAAGGTATCTCCACGGAACCTTAGATTTTGTATTTTTTATACTGATTCGTGTGATGTTAGATTGACAGGTTTTTTAGACTCCGATTGGGCTGGAAATATAGTTGACAGATGATCCATAACAGGCTATGCATTTAGCATTGGATCCAGGGTCATTACATTTATTATTTTGATTTGTATTTTGACAAATTTAACCTCCACATAATATTCTAGAATATTCATAATAGTGTTCACAAATCAAAGGTTGAGATTTTTTTTCCAAAGTAGTTACACTCTTATTTCCATTTTTATGCCATAAGGTGTTCCCCTTTGAAATCAACTCCCCTCTTGTCTTACCTATCTTACTATGATCCATCGGTTCTGATGTTAGATGATTAAAATGTTTTCCACTATTAATAAAAAATATCATTATAACTAAAACAATAACAGTTAGAAATATAATATTTTTCTTGGAGCAATGAACCCTCGATTGGAAGAAGGTAGACGACCATGGCTTTCCTTGCAGAATATATTTGTCCTCTCTATTGTTGTTTGATCCCTATCTAGCAAGTTTCCTGCTTTTCCTAGCTAGAGAGGGTTTTGTGCTTGTCCCTATCAAAGAGGGTTCCATATCAGGAAATGTCTTCATGGGTCAGTGTAGTGGTATAACTGCATTCTTTGCGTTCTGAGGCATTTACAACTGAGATGGTAGTTGGCATGAATGATAGGCTGATAACCCCATGGCCGTAGAAGAAATTTCAACTGTGAAATCCCATGGCCATAGAAGAAATTTCAGCTGTGAAATCCCATGACTGCTCGAGAGGAGGCTGAGGTGTAACCAAGTCGTCGGGGTCCAAGATGAATTCTCCTGAGTTCTAATTTGTTATTAAAGTGAGTTCCTTAATAAGTTAAGAAATCCTTTGTGACTATGGTTGTGAAAGGGAATAGCATAAACCTGTACAACAAAGGAACCTCACTTCTTGGGCAGCACATCTAATCTTTACCAGAAATCTTCCTCTGCCACGGGATTTCAAATATCAAACAATACTTACATAGAAATAGTCCGCTTTAGCTTCTATTTATTCAAAATCACTAGGATCAGGACAAGGAGTCCTCAATCTCTCTTTTTTTCCAATTTACGGTGAAAAGGAGTTGTCTGCAATCACACCGGCTCACCACTCACCTTCTTAAGGTTGTGCATATTTCTATATTTTCCTTTTGAGTGCATTTCCTTCTGTTTGGCTTACTCAATTTATTACTTTTACCATAACACATTTGATTAAAAATTTTCTTTGTTTGCCTATTCTAGTTATTTGTTGATATGCTTATTATTATCCATGCTTTTTGGACAAACATTTGGTGGGCTTTGTGATTTTCCTCTTCCTCACAATATACACAGTGACCAAGCTTCCTAGTGTGGCAGATCTACCTATTCCCAACAAGGCCAATCTTTACAAATTGTAGAATAAGATCAGGGCATGGCCCATGTATCTACCAAATATGGCAAAACCACAGGCATAATTGAGGACATATTTGCCTAATTGGGTTGGCAATTGTATTCCAAGAAACTTCTCACAATCTAATCAAACTGAGCATTGCATACTTGTAAGTTATTACTTTCTTACTCTTACATTTTCAGTAGAAAATTGAAAATTGTATTGCATAATACCATAATTGAACTATGATACTGGAGGTAGTGTCATATATGACTTATGCAGAATGCTAGATAACGATTCCCAAGTTTAAGTACCAATCTTGGTAGTTGAATTGAATCACAAATCAGTGTGCATGTGTTTATGTGTCCTTGTAGATTCACTACTTACAATAGCCAATATGGTTTGGTATAACTGTCTGTAGAAATACACATACAATGATATGATATGATCTTAAAATGTATAATTACAGAATGCATGATCCCTCAATCATTAAATATTTGAAGATTAACATTCATATATGTCTGCATAGGTATTTACAATTCTAAGTATCACTTGATTTCATTCTAGACCCTGACGCTAACTCACTATGAACTGGAAATCCTAAACATCATTTAACAATCACCTTCTTGCACCTCCATTTGGTCCGAAGAATTCATATAATGAAGTTGTTAGCTTTCTAGTTTGATTTTGGTTACAACAACTTCCACTTTTACACCTACCATTACCATGATGATTGAGTTGCCTATTACTTAAAGACTCTGTTGATTGAGTCCATTGAATGAGCCAAGTTCATGTTAGAGTCTGTTCTCAAATTTACTGTTCACAACCTTAAATTCACCATCTCAGAAGAGTAAAGAAAGAATGTAAATTTCATATAGAAAAGTCTATAATAGAGTAATACAAACTTACAATGGTTCCTGATAATTCTTAGTGCATGTCACTAGAACTCAAGCTTCTCTTGCAATATTTACCTTGAGGGCTTCTTTTCATTAAAATTCATAATTTAAGAGTTGACAAAATTCAAACAGAATTCCTGTTTCTCAACTAGTTGATTCCCTTTTATATCTATTCTCATCGTTGCATTATGAACTCTTAGACTTCCTTCTTGGAAGTTATGAACTTTTGATTTAAATATGATATTTTACACCAAGGATTTGTCTTTACTTGGAGCCATAGGCTACCATGTGCCTTATCATCCAGATAGGCTGACCATACATCATGCTAAGGAGATTCCTATTATGCGCTTGAATATTAGTTGCTCAAAGGAAACTTCATAAGGTATCAACTATTTCGGAATACGTTCCACATCACTTTTGAGTGTCATGAGATATAAATTAATCAAATTTATCTCATTTGAATGGTTTTCATTGTATTCCTTTAATATCTCCTTGGATATCCTTGTGGTCATTCCAATAACAGTCCCTTTATCTCTGATAATTGCCTTTAGGTCATTCAAAGAATTAGTTATAGGTATGGATGAAATCATGTCTCCAAGTGGGGGGAGAGGACATCTTTCTATTACTTTCTCAGCATCTAGGTGCAAGTAGTTACAATTATTTATTGAGGTAATGATATCTTTCTCGAAGGATGCACTTGTGGATATGCAATTTTCTAGATTTGTATAGTTGCATTGACTCTCCATTTCAATAATTCGAGGAAGATCATCAGGTGCAGCTTTTGCGAGTTTATAGTGTAATTTTCATGGTTCAATCTAGTGGGTATAACTGCACTCTCTACATTTTGAGGCATCGGTAGCTGAGATGGTAGTTGGCATGAATGATAGGCCAAAAACCCCGGCCGTAGGAAATTTCAGTTATGAAATCGCATGATTGCTCTGGAGGAGACTAAGGTGTAACCAAGTCGTCAGGTTCCAAGATGAATTCTCCCCAATTCTAATTTGTTATTAAAGTGATTTCCTTCACAAGTTAATAACTCCTTTGTGACTATGGTTGTGAAAGGGAAGAGCATAGACCTGTACAATAAAGGAACCTCACTTCTCGGACAACACGACTTACCTTTACTAGAAATCCTCCTCTGCCAGGGGATTTCAAATCTTAAACAAGAATTTCATAGCAACAGTCTGATTTAGCTTCTATTTCTTCAAAATCACCAGGATCTAGGACAAGGAGTCCTTAATCTCTTTTTTTTTCCAATTTATAGTGAAAAAGAGTTGTCTCCAATCACACCGACTCACCACTCACCTTCTTAAGGTTGTGCATATTTCTAGATTTGACTTTTGAGTGCATTTCCTTCTATTTGGCTTAGTCGATTAATCACTTTTACCATAACACATTTGATTAAAATTTTTCTTTGTTTGGTTATTCTAGTTATTTGTTGATATGCTTATTATTATTTGTTTTTTTTGGACAAACATTTGGTGGGATTTGTGCTTTTCCTCTACCTCACAATATATATAGCGACCAAGCTTCCTAGTGTGGCAGATCTACCTGTTCCCAACAAGGTTAATCTTTACAAACTGTAGAACAAGATCGGGGCATGGCCCATGTATCTGCCAAATATGGCAGAACTGCAAGTAGAATTGACGACGTCTTTACCTAACTGGGTTGGAAATTGTATTCCAAGAAACTTCTCACAATCCAATCAAACTGATAATTGCATAATTGTAAGTTATTACTTTCTTACTCTTAATTTTCAGTAAAAAATCGGAAATTACATTTTTCATTGTGGTTTTTTAAGTTGATTCAATGTTATTTCAATCTTAGACTTCAAGGATTTTCTAAGAATGCATAGATCTCATAATGGTATTTTTCATGCATCTATGGGTCTTGTTATCATGCATCATCCAATAGCACATCATAACTTATTACCACATTCGATCCCATTGCACATCATGTCTCATTATCCAACTTAATACCTAGCACATCTTTGCAGAATACAAACTAAATTATTATTGCATATATTTTTATGATTCAGTGAAGAAAAGTTTTTAATGATTGAAAATCCAGCACATCAAGAAACAACATGGAATTCTAGACTCTAAACTTCAAAAACTATCCTAGTGTTTGAGATTTACACTAAATCAAGAGGGAAAGAAAACTCAAAAAAATAGATTGTGAGCGATGTCATAAGCCGTCGAAGAGTCCTATAATAAAATCCTAGATTGATGCCCTTAGAAAAGCATTTGCCCAAATTGATCTCAACTGTCCAAACCATAACTGACCACAACATACTGCTTATTCACTAAGATCCATAAAAATACTTTCACGTAAATCACAATTCCCCCTTCCACCAGCCTTAGAATACTCTTCTTCTTATCTGGTCTATGTGGTGAAAAGTTAGCCATATAGTGATGGAGTCCTATCCAGCAGGGTTCAACGACACACCTAATATGTGTTAATTGCAGATTATAAAAAAAGGTGAAACTCATATTTATGTTTAAGCAGAAAAAGGGATATGATATGTGCTATCCCCCCTATAGGTCCTTTAATATACTATAATATTGAATTTGATCAGCCTAATACCAAGATTGAACTATGATACTGGAGGTAGTGTCAGATATGACTTATGCACAATGCTAGATAATAGCTCCCAAGTTTAAGTACCAATCTTGCTAGTTGACTTGAATCAAAATTTAGTGTGCATGTGTTTGTGTGTCCTTGTAAGTTCAGTAGTTACAATAGCCAATAGAGTTTGGTATATTTGTATGTAGAAATACACATATAGTGATATGATATGATCTTAAAATGTATAATTACATAGTGCATGATCCCTCAGCCATTAAATCTTTGAAGAGTAACATTCATATATGTCTGCATAGGTATTTACAATTCTAAATATCACTTGATTTCATTCTAGTGACTGCTAACTCACTATGAACTGGAAATCTAAACATCATTTAACAGTTATCTACCTGCACCTCCATTTGGACTAAAGAATTTATATAATTAGGCTGTTAGTTTTCCAGTTTGACTTTGGTTACAACAACTTCCAATTCTACACCTATCATTGCCATGATGATTGAGTTACCTGTTACTTAAAGGCTTTGTTGATTCAGTGCATGGAATAAGCCAAGTTCATGCTAGAGTCTGTTCTCAAATATACTATTCACAACCTTACATTCACCATCTCGTAACAGTAAAGAAAGAATACAAATTTCATATAGAAAAATCTATAATAGAGCAATACAAACTTACAATGGTTCCAGATAATTCTTAATGCATGTCACTAGAACTCAAGCTTGTATTGCAATATTGGCCTTGAGGGCTTCTTTGCATTAAAATTCATAATTTAAGAGTTGACAAAATTCAAACAAAATTATTGTTTCTCAACTAGTTGATTCCCTTTTATGAATATTCTTATCGTTGCCTTGTGAACTCTTGGACTTCCTTCTTAGCAGTTATGACCTTTTTATTTAAATAGGATATTTTACACCAAGGGTTTGTCTTTAGTTGGAGCCATAGGCTACCATGTGCATTATCATCTAGATAGGCTGACCATATTTCAAGCTGAGAGGATATTCCTATTATGTACTTGAATATCAATTCCCAAAGGAAACTTCATAAGATATCAACTATTTGGGAATAGGTTTCGCACCACCTTTGAGTGTGTTGAGATATAAATTAATAAAATTTATCTCATTTGAATGATTTTCAATGTATTACTTTAATATCTCCTTGGATATCCTTGAGGTCATTCCAATAGCAATCCCTTTATCTTTGATAATTTCCTCTTGGTCATTCAAAGAATTAGTTATAGGTATGGATGAACTCATGTCTGCAGGTGGGGGGAGAGGACATCTTTCTATTACTTTCTCAACATCTAGGTGCAAGTAGTTACAATTATTTATGGAGGCAATGATATATTTCTTAAAGGATGCACTTGTGGATATGAAACTCGCTAGAGTTGTATAGTTGCATTGAATCTCCCTTTCAATAATTCGAGGAAGATCATCAGGTGCAACATTTGCGAGTTTATAATATAATTTTCATGGGTCAATGCAGTGGGTATAACTGCATTCTATGCATTGTGATGCATCTACAACTGAGACGGTAGTTGGCATGAATGATAGGTCAATAACCCCATGGCCGGAAAAGAAATTTCACCTGTGAAATCCCATGACAGCTCTGGAGGAGGCCAACATGTAACCAAGTCATTGGGGTCCAAGATGAATTCTCCCCAGTTCTAATTTGTTATTAAATTGAGTTCCTTAACATGATAAAAACTTCTTTGTGGCTATGGTTGTGAAAGGGAGGAGCATAGACCAGTGCAACAAAGGAACCTCACTTCTCAGGCAACACGGCTAATCTTTACCCAAAACGTTCCACTGCTAGGAGATTTCAAATATAAAACAATACTTACATAGCAACAGTTTGCTTTAGCTTCTATTTCTTCAAAATCACCAGGATCTAGGACACGGAGTCCTCAATCTCTATTTTTTTCCAATTTGCAGTGAAAAAGAGTTGTCTGCAATCGCACCAATTCACCACTCACCTTCTTAAGGTTGTGCATATTTCTAGATTTTCCTTTTGAGTGAATTTCCTTTTGTTTGGCTTACTCGATTTATCACCTTTACCATAACACATTTGATTAATTTTTTTCTTTGTTTGGCTATTCTGGGTATTTATTGATATGATTATTACTATCCATGCTTTTTGGATAGACATTTGGTGGGCTTTGTGCTTTTCCTCTGCTCATAATATACACAGTGACCAAGCTTCCTAGTGTGGCATATTTGCATGTTCCTAATGATGCCAATCTTTACAAACTGCAGAACGTGATCAAGGCATGGCCCATGTATTTGCCAAATATGGCGGAAGTGTAGGAAGAATTGAGGATGTCTTTGCCTACCTTGGATGGAAATTGTATTCCAAGAAACTTCTCACAATCGAATCAAACCGAGCATTGCATACTTGTAAGTTATTACTTTCTTACTCTTACATTTTTAGTAGAAAATGGGAAATTGTATTTGGCACTGTGGCTTTTTAAGTTGATTCAATGTTATTTCAACCTTTGACTTCCAAGATTTTCTAAGAATGCATAGATCTTAGAATGGTATTTTTCATGCATTAGTGGGTCTTGTTATCATGCATCACCCAATAGCACATCATACCTTATTACCACTGTCAATCCCATTATACATCATGCCTCATTGTCCAACTTAATCCCTAGCACATATTTGAAGAATACAATTTAAATTATTATTGCATCTTTTTTTATGATTCAACGAAGAAAAAATTTTATTGACTGAAAAACCAACACATCAAGAAACAACATGGAAGTCTAGACTCCAAACTTCCACAACTATCCTAGTGTTTGAAATTTACACTAAATCAAGAGGGAAAGAAAACTCAAAAAATTAGGTTTGGAGTGATGTCGTAAATCGTCGAAGAGTCATGTAATAAAATCCTGGATTGATGCCCTCAAAAAGATTTTTCCCAAATTGATCTCAATTGTACAAATCATAACTGATGACAACAAACTTCTTATTCACTAAGATCCAAAAAAATTACTATCACGTAAATCACAATTCCCCCTTCCAATAGCTTGAGAATACTTTTGTTCTTATCTGGTCTACGTGGTGAAAAGTTAGTCATATAGTGATGGAGGCCTTTCCGACAGGGTTCAACGACACACTTAATATGTGTTAATTGAAAATGATACAAAAAGATGGAACTAATCTCTATATTTAATTAGAAAAATTGATTTGATATGTGATATCTCCCTTATAGGTCCTTTACTAGACTATGATACCTAATTTTTTTAGCCTAATACTAGGATTGAACTATGATACTGGAGGTAGTGTCAGATATGACTTATGCACAATGCTAGATAATAGCTCCCAAGTTTAAGTACCAATCTTGCCAGTTGACTAGAATCACAATTTAGTGTGCATGTGTTTGTGTGTCCTCGTAGGTTCAGTAGTTACAATAGCCAATAGAGTTTGATATATTTGTATGTAGAAATACACATATAGTGATATGATATGATCTTAAAATGTATAATTACAGAGTGCATGATCCCTCAGCCGTTAAAGCTTTGAAGAGTAACATTCATATATGTCTGCATAGGTATTTACAATTCTAAATATCACTTGATTTCATTCTAGACCGCGACTGCTAACTCACTATGAATTGGAAATCCTAAACATCATTTAATAGTTATCTTCCTGCACCTCCATTTGGATGGAAGAATTTATATAATCATGTTGTTAGTCTTCCAATTTGATTTTGGTTACAACAACTTCCAATTCTACACCTATCATTGCCATGATGATTGAGTTGTCTGTTACTTAAAGCGTTTGTTGATTGAGTCCACTGAATGAGCCAAGTTCATGTTAGAGTCTATTCTCAAATTTACCATTCACAACCTTACATTCACCATCTAAGAATAGTAAAGCAAGAATGTAAATTTCATATAGAAAAGTCTATAATAGAGCAATAAAAATTTATAATGGTTCCAGATAATTCTTAGTTCATGTCACTAGAACTCAAGATTCTCTTGCAATATTGGCCTTGAGGGCTTCTTTTCATTAAAATTCATAATTTAAGAGTTGACAAAATTCAAATGGAATTCCTGTATCTCAACTAGTTGATTCCATTTTATATCTATTCTCATCGTTGCGTCGTGAACTCTTGGAATTCCTTCTTGGCAGTTATGACCTTTTGATTTAAATATGATATTTTACACCAATGATTTGTCTTTAGTTGGAGCCATAAGTGACCATGCACCTTATCATCTAGATAGGCTGACCATACATCAGGTTGAGAGGAGATTCCTATTATGCACTTGAATATCAATTACTCAAAAGAAAACTTCATAAGATATCAACTATTTCAGAATAGGTTCGGTGCCACTTTTGAGTGTACTGAGATATAAATTAATCAAATTTATCTCATTTGAATGGTTCGCAATGTAATCCTTAATATCTCCTTGGATATCCTTGAGGTCATTCCAATAGCAGTCCCTTTATCTCTGATAATTGCCATTGCTACGAATTCTGAATCCTATCTCATCTAGTGATGTGGCCCTCTTATAGATCTCTTTTTCTCATCATACTATAGGCCCACTTGTACTTGCAAGAAACCTACTACATTGAGAGGGTCATATCTTCTGAATATTTTTTCCTCAAAGTGAGAAGCAACAAGATTTTTGGCTTTTGTTATTCCATCTCTCACATCTTTAATTCCATATGCTCATGTCTATCATGGAAATATTTTTCTTCTATAATCTGTCTATTTCTTGTATAACATCATCAAGATCTTGTTGTAGTATTACTGTAGTTCAATTTCATGATTAGCAATATATAGCCTTTTTCCTCCTTTTCCCATTTTAGCATGCTTGCCAAAGAATGAGCACAAGAAACACAAGGTGCCGGATACAACTGATCATGCACCCATCTTCCAAATACAACAATGACAAAGGTGTTGAGAAACACCTATCATGCACCTTTCATTTAAACTTTAGCACATTATCTTTACTCTGAATTTGAATCAAACTCAACTTGTCAAACTCTTCAAATATTTTAACTCACTCATTAAACTTGACTTACTAAAAAGCTCACCAACTATTACTACTGACCAGGATCACTCATTAAACCACTCTTAAAAAATATCTCAACATAGAACCTTTACCTTAAACCATGTTCTACCCATTACATTAAATGACTTTACAAACGTTTTATTACATAAATACCATTCCATTATTATTCAACTCACACTCACTAACTTTTATAATAGAAAAAATTATATGGTGATTTTATATGATTTTTACTAATCCCATTACTTTGATCCTATGACCAATGTCTCCACCCATAAAATGTCTCCACTTTTAGGCGAGATCCTATAAAAGCTCATTATAACCATAATCACCAAATACGATCATAAATTATACCTTTGTTTAGAGAGTGTTTCCACGTTACTTTCTTTATTGAATTAATATTATTATGACCTTTTTCTTCTCAAATTTCTCCGAACCTTCAGAATTGAGTAGTAGAGCATCAAACGAGTAGAAATCTAATGTTGTAGACCCCAATACTTCGTTTCTGCTTGTGTAGCTACCATCACTGTAGCTGGGACTTGCTTGCATTTGCGAATTTATAGTGTAATTTTCATGGGTCAATGGAGTGGGTATAGCTGCATTCTCTGCATTCTGAGGCATCTGCAGCTGAGATGGTAGTTGGCATGAATGATAGGTTGATAACCCGATGGTTGCAGAAGAAATTTCAGCTGTGAAATCCCATGGCTGCTCCGGAGGAGGCCGAAGTGTAACCAAGTCGTCAGGTTCCAAGATGAATTCTCCCCAGTTCTAATTTGTTATTAAAGTGATTTCCTTCCCAAGTTAAGAACTCCTTTATGACTATGGTTGTGAAAAGTAAGAGCATAGACCTATACAACAAAGGAACCTCACTTCTCGGATAGCATGGCTAATCTTTACCAGAAATCTTCCTTTACCAGGGGATTTCATCTCAAACAATACTTACGTAGCAACAGTCTGCTTTCAGCTCTGTTAAATCGAAGCCTTCAAGGAGAAGAAGAATTAATCTTCGTTTCACAAAGCCCCCTCTGCATACCTCTACTATTCCTGTGGATATATTTTACCCTCTGCAAATTTCGAAAGGTATCAAAATTGTTTTTGAGAATTAGTGTCATAGGTGAAGTTTAAGTGACGTCTAAATAGGCATACATTTTAGAAAAAAACAAAAAATACAAAAAATTACTTAGATATATGTTCTATTTATAGAATGGTTGATTCTATAAAAATATATAGAGAAAATTTGATTTTGAAAGCGTTGATTATTTCAGAATTTGTGATTGAGCAATCAACTGTATGTGAGTTGAAAAATCTATTAAAAAAAATTGAAAACCATGAGCAATTCAAACAAAAACTTCATAAGCATTTGCTACATTTACAGAGTTACATTTATAAACAGTACCCATCAGCGAACCTATGTTATCCTCATATAAGACAATATAACACTGAAACATCATTCCCAATTCTAGTGATCAAAGAGTTGATTATTTTAGAATTTGTGATTGAGTCACATTATGGGAAGGCAAGCTATTTTCAATTGGGATTCAACCGTATTTGAAGATGAAGATGAATTTGTTTATGTCCACTCGAGTGAAATATGTCTGATTTTGTTTATGTTTCTGGTCATGCAGATATTATTATATTTTTCCATGAAGTTTAAGTATACAATCATATTCTTCGAGTCCTAGTTGCAAAGGATTCCAAAGGAAAAATATGTAAGTTTAAACGTAGAGGAGAGTTATACCTATAGTAGATGCTTCTAGTTGGTCAAAGATGAAGATGAAGTTCAACTTCTTAGTTCTTGCAAGCATTATTATCATATTTCGTACATCGATCAATGGCTCTAGAAATCTAACACATCATAATGTTGAGGAGTTGTTTTTCCAACTATACTGTTACTTATGGATCAGGGTAAGCTTCTTTCGATTCCAGATTTTGGAATATTTTAGTTGAATTTAATGTTTCATTTCAAAATATTTAGAATATACAATTAGGTAAAGATGGTCATTGTAAATAAAAAACGTGATAAACATACAAATTTTCAATTTCGGTTTGATTCTTGTTATGTTTCTAATCATGCAAATATTGCTGTATTTGTCTATGAAGTCTAAGTATGCACCCGACTTCTTCGAGTCCCAGTTGTAAAGGATTCAAAAGGAAAATTATGGAAGTTTAAACATAGACGTGAGCTATAACTGTAGCATATGCTTGGAGTTGGTCGAAGATGACGACGAAGTTCAGCTTCTTAGTTCTTGCAAACATTACTATCATATTTAGTGCATTGATCAATCGCTCTAGAAATCTAAGTTCTATCCAATTTGCAAAAAAGATGTTGGCACATCATACTGTTGAGGAGGTGTTTTTCCAGCATTACTTTTACTTATGGATCATGGTTACTTATTTTGATTCCAGATTTTGGAATATGTTAGTTGATTTTAAGTTGCATTTCAAAATATTTAGGATCTACAATTAGTTAAAGATGGTCTACGTAAATCAAACATGTGACAGACACAAATTTTTCAATTTTGGGATTTCTTTGCAACTTTGTTGATTTTATCTATCAACTTTTTTTGGGTTAATGCTAGTTTGTTATTAAAGTGAGTGCCTTAATAAGTTAAGAATTCCTTTGTGGCTATGGTTGTTAGATTCTAGTAAGTTTTAGTAGAATGAAATGTTCATATTCACCGATTCGGTTGAAGCCTATGTTGGTCCAAAATAGATGAAGCCAACATGTTATTAGAATAGGTGCTTGAGAAGGTGTTGAAATGTAGTTCTCATGCTTGACAAGTTGTGAACTTAATATTATAAAGAAGAGACAACAATTGGTAATGTTTCAACAAGTTAGTCTAGGCATACATGGCTAATCAAACATTGCACATGGTGTGAGTGTGTAGTGTTGATTAAGGAGATGAAAATTGTTCTGTGTTCTTATATATTGACCCTTCATACTTAGTTTTTTTCCCAAACATGGAAGAGTTCATAATGGTAGTTGGAATACTAGAGTGATTACATGGGTCTTCAGTAAATTTGTAGTCCTCTTCAAAGGTTGTCGAGAGCTTCTCTTTAAAAACTCTATGCACTTTAATTGAGATGCAATATGTGGCTTTTCATTTCATTTCATGGTTAGGAAGGACATCATGCTTTCCTACAATCAACTCACAGGCTTTAAAGGAGTCCATTCATATTTAGTACTTTAGAGCCTGTTTCTTAATGAGTCGTACTGAAGACAGAGCTTCTTAGGTTTTCACATCAGTTTCCTGTAAGGAAGCTTACAAAAGAGGAGATGAAAAACATTCCTGAAAGAATAAAGGATTTTGATGATACATATCAAATAGTTGAGTGACAAAATAGTGGATGAACAATTTAGATTACATTCGGAATAAATCAAAATTAGGGGATCGAGTGATCTGACGGAAATAAAGTGCATAACCTTTAATCAAAAGGGAAGAGCATAGACGATGTACAACATAGGAACCTCACTTCTAGGACAACATGGCTAATCTTTACTAGAAATCTTCCTTTGGCAGGGGATTTCAAATCTCAAACAATACTTACATAGCAACAGTCTGCTTTGAGCTCTGGTAAATCTAAGCCTTCAAGGAGAAGAATGAGTCATCGTTTCCCAGTCCCCCCTCTGCATAGATCTACTATGCAAGGTATTTTCTATTTTTGAAAGACATTTTGTTTACTCATTTTCAACTTCAATGATTCTTTATATTTCACAGTGCTTCTCAAATTTATGCCTTACGACATTTCCTTTGCAACATTTGTTGCAAATGCTAGTAAATGAATAAATTAATTTTAAAAATGGTCATATGAACATGTGTCATATGAAATGAGTCATAGTTTTTGTTGGGCATGTTGTATTGATAAGTTATAATTTCGGCCCATGCTATTGTAACACGGTCTATTTATAAGTTAAGAATCTCCATACTAAAGCGAGGGTAAATCTACATAGCTAAGAATCTTGTTACCAATATATATATTCTTAACTTATATATGAATTCTTTTAATAGCTAATTAATAATGTAAATAAAAGTTACAACTATAAATTTTGTACTTTTAGCAAGAGGAAATGTGTTATGAAATAAGTGTTTTGATATTTATTATAGATTGTTATGAGTGCTTAGGAGCCATTTAGTTATTAATATTTAAATCGTAACTCTTAAAAACTTTATTACCAAAATAGACATGTCATATTATAATAATTACTTATAAAGTTTCATTAATTAATTTATTAATTTTTAAAAATTTATTATGCAAACACATCTAGTAATATCAACTATCATATACTTTTAAATTTTTATTCTAATTAATTTTTGTTTTTTAATATGATATTTTGTATAAAATTTGGAGTTCTAATTAAGTATTAATGTCCTTTATTACTATGCATTGAATTTTTTTTTGTGAATTTGTATATTTAATTTTGAATTAATGAAATTTGATTAAAATTTTTTTATAATCGAAATAAAAAAATTATGATTATAATTATATTTTAATATTACATAATATTATTAATTTATAAATAATTAGATATTTATAGAACATATCTAAAATCTTTTTTTTTTATATTAGAAACGTTTACAATTTGATTTTAAAAATAACGTATAACTCTCCCTATCAAATAGCTCGTAAAATAATACTTATCAAAGTAAATATTGGAAAAAAATTGAACCAAAAAAACATATTTAATATGTGTCTTACCTAATTTTATTAACCCTTAGGACCAAACACTTAAAACCGTATACTCTGCTACATTTATTTATCTTTTGCTGCAAATGATTAATATATCTAAAAGTCACAACTAGTTTTATGAGACGACTAACAATAAGAAAGAAGGACGAAGTTATTCTCTAGAATACAAATCGAGGTGCCCAAACTAATTTCCCTCATTGAGGAATAAATTATAGTTTAAATTATATTTTATTGACATTTCATAGTGATCAAGGAACTTACAAAGTAGTGGAAGTAGTGGATATTTATGGCTATGGCTATCACTCACAAAGTAGTGGATACTTGGGGCCATGTTTCGCAACTTAAACAAATAAAGATTACAGAGAATTGATAAAATGAGATTTACATTAATTTAGGTTAGGGTTTTGTTCAAACAATATGTGTTTTATTATATAGTTATGGATAAATAAACTCGATAGACATAACCATTTGGAGGATAAAGATTCTTACTCTAATTATAATTAAGGAAAACAACCATTTTTAGAGTAACACTTATGAACTCACTTACTTAGATCCAGAACATTTATTTATCTATTATTTCTAAGTCTCTTCTTTAATGGAGAAATGAATAACTGAATACACCTATTTTTCCTATAACATGAACTTATATTTTCCTTAATTCACAAATGAATAACTGATTACACCTATTTTTCCTATAACATAAACTTATATTTTCCTTAATTCACAGGTGAGACATTGTACACTCTAAATTATTTATCATTTAAGCAAAGGCCTATTTTTCTTTTCTTAGCTCAACATAAGCTTCCTAGTATGGTTTGTCTTAATCATTGTTTTTGGTTTGTCTTAATCATTCTTGGAAAATAACAAAAGAGTGTAAAAATTCTCTCACTGCTTCCAATAGCAAGCATTTGAGCATGAAATTCTTTCCACCTTCCACTTATATAAGATTTTATTGACTTCCCTATACTCCTTGTGATTCATTCCATGAAAACCCCCCATAAAAACCGATTATTGTTGAAGATGTATAATATAATATTTTTTTGTTTTCCATACCTCCATTTCTAAAAAGTTTTGCAATATGCCACACCAAGATTTATTTGCACACCTCAAATATAAGCCTCCTCGCTCAACACACAAATAGATCTACCATGTTCAACAAAAACTGGATTTACTAAGGATTTAAGAGTAATTACTAAGGATTTAAGAGTAATGTTATTGTTTTTTCTTGTTTTCAAATAGTTTTTAAATTCCATAGGCATATAATTTTAAAGCTTTTAAATTCCATAGGTATATAATTTTCATTTTGATTGGATGAAATTTTTAAGATTACTCGTATAAATTATGAAATGAATTAAAATATTTTTACTGTAAAAGTAATATGTTGTATGTATATATGTATTATTATTAATTTAAATTAAATGTAACAATGAAACCAATCTATATCTATAAAAAGTTAATATAAAATAATGGTCAATGGAGCTAATATTAGTATATATTTATATTACTTCCAGATCTAATAAGTGTTGAGATGAATTAAATCTCTCAAAATAAAATCCTCATTTTAAGTTCAATTTGAATCAAATTAAGATTATCTATTTCATATTCATTGGATGAAATATTAAAGATTACTTTATAAATTATGAAATGACTAAAAATATTTTAGTGAAAAAATAATATATTGTATATATCATTATTAATAATTAAAATTAATTGTAACAATGATACCAATGTACATTTATAGAAGTTTAATATATAATAGTAGTAGATGGAGTTAATACTACATTTATAGAAGTTTAATATAAAATAGTAGTAGATGGAGTTACTAGCATACATCTATACTAGTTCGGGATCTAGCAAGTGTAGACCATTAGTAGAACTATTTCATATATGTCACAAAGGTCAAAATGTTTCCAGGGGCTGAAACTTCCATATCTAACAAGTGTCGACCATTAGTAGAACTATTTCATAAATTTCACAAAGGTCAAAATATCTCTAGAGGTTGGAACTTCTAGATCTAACAAGTATCGACCATTAATAGAACTATTTCATAAATGTCACAAAGGTCAAAATGTCTCTGGAACTCACTCAGGATACAAATCATGAACCATACCACTTAAGCTAAGTTTTGACAAAATTCACATTTCTATATATATAAATATTCTTATTATTAATTTCAGTCAAACTGTGATGTAAAAAATAATTTTAATTTATATTGTCAAATGAATATATATTTTAACATTGTGTGTATATTATGATTTTTTATTAAAATATTTGTTTTATAATTTTATTAATAAAAAAATATTACAATACAACAAATTAAATTGAATCATTTTATTATTTATTACTTTTTAAATTAAGTCACATTATACTTTATTATTATTGTTATTTAATTTAATGTTTTATTTTACAGATATTATAGTATTTCTCTCATATTAAACGACATTTAAATGTTTACACTCATTTAACAACACTACAATTTCTCTGCATATTGTAAAGTATCTCTTAATATAATTACCGTTATTACTAACTAGATCCATCTTAACTTCGAATCTATTAAGAACCGAGAGGGATCTAATCTCTCGAGGTGAAAACCCCTTTTTTGACTGTGAGGCTTGAGGAAAGGATTGCACCTCGAGAGAGTTCATCCTTCTCTATGCTTGATAGATCTAAGGTTAAGATGGATCTAGGATGATTATATAATATTATATAATATCTATATTTGTATCTATGTGTCTCTTTCTTATTCCCTCTCTCTATCTCACCCCACAAACATACATAATCTCTCTCTCCCTCCTTTGTCTCCCTCTCTCTCTCTTCCCCTTTTCTCTCCCTCTTCCCCTTCTCTCCCCCTCTCTCTGCCCTCTTGCTCTCTTCTCTCACTCTCTCTACATTTCTCCCTTATTACTCCCTCTCTCTCTCTCTCCACCTTTCTCCCTCTATGTATTTCTTCTTCCCTCCCTCTCTCTCCCCCTCCAACTCCAACTCTCTCTCTTTCTCTCTCTTGAGTCCTCTCTATCTTTTCCTTCCTCTCTCTCCCTTTCTCTAATACTTCCCTTCTCTCTTCCCTCCAACTGACTATCTCCCTCCCTCCCTCCTTCTCTCTCTCCCCTCCATATTTGTGTCTCCCTCTCTCTCTCTTTCTCTCTCTCTCCAACTTTGTCACTATCTCCCTCCCTCTCTCCATGTCTCTCTCCCCTCCATCTTTGTGTCTCCCTCTCTCTCTCTTCCTATCTCTCCCTATCTCTCTCATTTCCTCTTCTTTGTCTTCCCTCCTCTCCTCTCCTCTCCCTCACTCTCTCTCCATTTATCCCTTGTGAGCTCCTCTCTCTCTCTCCACCTCTATATCTCTATGTCTTTGTTTTTTCCTCCATCTCTCTCTCTCACTACTCTTCTCTTTCTTAAATTTGATCTCATTATATTGTGTTTAAGAAAGTATTTAAAAAAACAAAATTAATTGGTTGTAAAATATTGAAGCTATATTCTGGATCAATCATGTCAACTAGAACATAATAATGAAAAACTTAAAAAAAGCATGCACTCTCTTTCCTCTATTTTACTCACTATGATTGTTCTCATTGCTTAGGTCCTTAGTTAAGATGGATCTATACTGGTTACCAATAATATTATCTATATTATATAAATTTCGTGTCTTTGTATATAAAAGCATTCTCATTTTTAACCTTTTTTTCTTGGTGTGGTTCATAGACACCCCGGTCATTGGGTGGCCGCTACGTCCATGGAAATATCTGGGCTGATCAACCCCGAAGGGAATTCAGTCGCATGGCCAATAACTAGGCCTAACCCCAAGGGCTTCGGAGAGAATTTCCTTGTGAACTCCCGATCAACGAAGAACTGATTTGACCGGTTGAGCTAACCCTTGGGGCTTCTCATTTTTAACTTTATTAAAACTTTAATTTAATTTTTGTGGGAATATCTCAAAAGTAATAATAACCCTTTTCCTTTTATATTCAATTAAAAAATATTATAAATTAGATTAAAATAAAATATTTTTATTGTGCAATAAGTTATGGTTTTTGGGCACGTGGTATTGATAAGGCATGTTATTGGCCCATGGTATTGTAACATAACTTATATACAAGTTAATAATATCCATAGTTAAGAATCTTGTCATATTGTTATAAAATATCTTGATTGTAAAATGAGTTATGATTTGTGGCCATGTGTTGATAACCCATGGTATTGTAACAAAGTCTATTCACAAGTTCATAATATCCATGGAAAAGTGGGGGTCAATATCTATGGTTAAGCATCTTTTCATATTGTTATATGATTGTGAATAAGTTATGATTTTTGAGCATGTGGTATTCATAAGCCATGATATTATAACAAATCCTATTTAGAAGATAATAATATTCATGGTAAATTGGGGGTGAATATCCATGGTTAAGAATGCTTTCATATTGTTATAAACTATTTTGATTGTAAAATAAATTATTTTTTTTGGGCATGTGGAATTGATAAGCCATGATATTTTCCCATGAAGCATATTCACAAGTTAATAATATACATGATAAAGTGCAAGCGAATATACATGGTTAAGAATATTTTGATACTGATATAAAATATTTTTATTGTGAAATAAGTTATGATTTTTGGGTATGTGGTATTGATAAGCCATGGTATTGCCCTATGGTATTGTAACAAAGCCTGTTTTTTACAAAATAATAATATCCATGGTGAAGTGGGGATGAATATCTATGGTTAAGAATCTTGTATTGTTATAAAATATTTTGGATGTGAAATAAGTTATAGTTTTTGGGTATGTGGTATTGATAAGCCATGGTATTGTAACAAATCTTATTCACAAGTTAATAAAAAAATAAAAATATAACAAATTGAATTTTATTATTTTTATTACTTTAACTTTTAACTCCTTTTTTTTTTAATTGGGTAGACATTTCAAATGGTTTACATACTTACATTACATCTACACATCTAACCTATATTGAGTTGTAGAATGCCAATGATTTCTTCTTTAAATTTTAAATCATTATTCTAGAAAATTAAATAATAATATATTATAATAGTAATAAATAATGATCTATTTTAAATATCATTTTGAGGATAAATCATTCAAGAGAGGAATCCTAAAATACAACACATCAAATTTGACCCCTATTTTAATGAGAATTTCAATAACATAATTTGTCTTTCCATAATAAAAATGGAATAAAAATTAGTTGTTTAAATAAATGATGAGGAGGAGAGAAGGGAAACATTTCTAAGATTTTAACTCATTTGATTTTAGAAATTTCCCTTAATCTATGATCAACTATGCAAATTCATATATGGAAATAATCTAAATAATAATAATTACTACTAAACATCAATTTTAATATTCTGAATTTTAAAAAATAAATATTAAAATTAAATAATATATTTCGTATTGTTTTTATAATAGTAAATAATTTTTTTGAGCTTTTATTAAATGAGATTATGGTTCCTCCTGAACTGAGGATTGATGTGATCCGTCTCTACGAGAATTTCATTGCCAAGCTTAAGGTTAATGAAGGGTGGTCTAAATATATTAAATGTAATATCGGGGTTAAGCAAAGTTGCCCTTTCCACTACCTTTTTTAGTATTTACATCAATAAACTAGAGGAGTGTTTGGAAACTGCAGGTTGCAAAGGCACCAAGCTCACTGGTATTATCATTACTCTTCTCCTTTATGTTGATGATATCGTTCTTCTTGCAAGGAGCCATGATGACCTAGACAAGCAGCTTAATACTCTTCATGTATATTTCTCCAAGATGGGTATGATAGTTAATACCGACAAGACTAAAGTCATGATCATTAAATCCAAAAAAATCACCCACGTCAGTTTTGTCTATATGATAACCAGTGCCTTGATGAGGTTTCTCATTATAAATATTTGGGTATTGACTTTCCTAATCAACTCAAATAGAATTATAGCATCGAGGAAAGAATTATCAGAGGTTGGAAATCTTATTATGAGCTTGAAAACAATTGTAAGTTAGCCGACCTTTACATTTGGAGTGAAAAAAAGTTCCCTTTTTAGACTCTCGTCACCCCTGTTATCTTATATGGATGTGAAGTTTGGGGTGAAGTATATATAAGGAGTCATGGAGAAATATTGAGATGGAATAAAATAAATTCATAACCTATAACCTCAAGATCAAGGGTAATACTCCCTATCCTATCCTCTTGATTGATGTTGGGTTGTCCCCCATTCAAAGTGCAGTTATACTTATATATTTGATGTATAAGAAGAAGCTTCATAGTATGGATTCCAAAAGGCTCCCAAAAATTTCTTCTAGCCCTATTCAAAACCCTCATTTATGCCTCAAGTGTGGGTGGCATCAAGATGCTCAATCTTCACTTAACCTTTGGGGGATTAAGGAGGAGATCATCATCAGAAGTAAGGGCAATATAAAAGACACTATTACCAGTTTTAAGGACAAGACGTGGGATGATAAGGAAATGGATGGTAAAATGAAGCAAAGGTACTATAAGGAGGTGATCAACCCCACCCTCGATAACCAGAATTATATCTCTAAGTTGACTAGCACTAAGAAGAAAATGAACATCGCTAGGATTAGAACTAACTCTCATGAGCTTCGAAGTGATATTGGGTGGTGGTCTACCTCCAAGACTCCTTGGGAAAATTGAATTTATCATATTTTTGATATTAAGAAGGTGGAAGATGAAAAACACTCCCTTTTAGACTTCCTGGCTCTTGCTCACATCTGCTCTCAATTCCCTATCATCAGCCACACCTCTAATCTTCTTGACTTATTAAGCCAACCCAAATATAGCTAATCTAGGTTGATATTGGTGGCCACCATCCTATTCCACTTGGACCCCCACTATTGTTTCTTTCAGTTTTTAGTTTCCCTATTTGTAGCAGAATTGACTATTTTTCACAATTGTTTGGCCCTGAACTTCCAGAGCCATTTTGAGGACTTAAACGGAGTGTTTTGGGAAAAATGGGACGAACATGGGTCGTCAACCGATATTGGTTATTCAAAAGTTGTATTCCTTGGATAGATATTTCTAACGTTGTATTGTGCATGACAAACAAAGATCGTATTCCGAAGCTACGACCCTGGGAATTTGATGTACAAATTGACCCGAACGATGCCCATAATTTGGCGCTTCATCTCCTAGGGTTATGTTTTTGGATGTTCAGGGTTTTCGTTGTTTCTCAATAATAAATAGGCCCTTGAGCCTCATTGTAACATAGTTCAAAGGCATGTAGCCAGTGCATCTCTTCTCAAAGATAAGGTACCATGACCCGAGCTAGTCTTATTTCCATTCTGTTTGTAAGCATATTTCAGTATTTGATTTTAATGAAATGAAGTGTTATTTCTACTGCATTATTGTATTTATGGTTATATCTATAATTTGTTGTGTTTTTGTTTAAATTCAAACCAGTGGTATCAAAGCGGTCTTCTCTTTCTCTATTGTTCTTTGCATGTCCCCAACAAGGTCAAGATATAAGGAGTTAAGGATCGATTTGGTTGAACCTTTGGAAGATTAGCCTCACAAATCCTGATGACCACCCATGGGGAAAGAAAAGAAAGACGAGGGGGCAAGAGATCCTATCAAAATTTTGCTCGAGGAGGCCCTCAAGAAACAAAGGAATGCAATGATGGACAACTTCACCCAGATCCTTCAACAGTTTCCCACCGGCAACGCATCCACATCCAACAACCACTCTGAAGGCTCCACTCCTTTTAAGGTACAAGTAAACTTTGAAATTCCCATATTTGAGGGCCAAATAGATGCAAACATCGTAGATAAATGGTTAAATCTTCGAGAAGGATATTTTTCTGTTCATGATTTTTCTAGCTGAGAAAAGATTAATTTTTCTCTTCTCAAAGTTGCACCCCACGTCAAGGACTAGTGGGAAACCTACTATGAGCATAAGGATGAAAGTACAACCTCACTATTGTCTAGTGTGTTTGAAGTTGGAACTACTGTAGATTCAACATAATTTTTATTGCATAGTTTGTGTTGTAGATCTGATCCAAAAATATATGAAAATATAAATAAACCCAAGAAGAACAAGATATGAATAGATAGAAATGCTTCTTTACTATCAAACCCTTATGGTAGGGAAACACCATATATTCACTCCTTAAGGAAGGAGAACACTCCACAAGCCATATGCCTATTCATACAAGAATACTTCTCTTCATATCTCTCCATGTGGAGTCTCTAGCCTCTATATAGGCCTCATACATACAATACCATGCATCATTACCATGGTTTCCTCATACCATCAACTAATACCATGAGCCCCTTACATTATTATTAACTACTTGTGGTCCCTTACATGAGATGGGTTAACCACCTTATTTATTACTATGGCCCATCTCACTATTACATTATTACCTTGGGTACCTCCCTTGGTACCCCATATTACACCCCCTAGGTATATAAAATTCCACCCCCCTTAGCATGTTTCGTCCCCGAAACATGGGAAGAACACAAATAATAAGATCTACTCAAAAGAGCAGTCCACTGATACCATGCACGTGCATCTAGCCATCCAAGCGAAAGGTGAACCCTCGATCTCGCTGGTGCCTCGCTCGCTTGAGATGGAAGTTGACCGTGGTAGCTCTTTTGTGTTGATGTGTAGTAGGTGGATCGTCTCTCCTTTGTATGCGTCATGTGACTACTTGGTTTCCATCTTGATGGCTGTCTTGCGGGGTGATGTGGGTGATGATATGTTGAAGTTTTAACCCACGATGGCTTTTGCTTGAATTCACCCTGCCGTGGTGCCTGTTGTGGTGTCTTCTTTTTCAATATGACTTCAACCACAGAGCCCTCCTCTGATGTATCATCACCTGTAATATTTTCTTCTGCAGCCTCTGTTTGCGTTTCATTGTCGATCATCAAAGGCTCATCATCTGATATGTCAGTCCCTTGAACATCTTCTGCTTCAGCCTCCATGTGCTCTACCTGTTTATGGATGGAAATATCCTGTAATGTAATTTTCTTCTTTTTATACCATAGCTTCAGGAATTTCTTCTGTACATTAATATTGATAGTACCCACGGATTCCATCCAAAGATATCCCAAAACAACATCCATATTATCCATCTCTGAAGCATAAAAATCACCATGCAACACATATTTATCCATAGAAATCTTCAAATCCTTGTACACTTGAACATCCTCATTATCAACTTGTGTATGTTCAATTTGTTTTGCTGGGACTTGCAATTTTTTTTCCAAATTAACACTGATAAAATTATGTTTACAACTAGGATTGATAGAAATAATGATCTTCTCTTTCTGAAGCAATCCATGAATCTGTAATAAGTATATGCCAGTAGGAATTAACCCCTTATGTGTCTCATTCTCCTTTTTCCTAGCCCGAGACCATTTGTCCAAAAAGACTTTTTCAAATTCGGCATTTGAAATTCTGTTCAACCGGTCGTAGTCAAGTAATAATGTCCATTTTTTAGCCTCACCTCTCATATTAGACAACATTTGAAACTTCCAAAATGTCCCACATGTTGGTGTCCCTTATCTGGACTTGTATCTTTGTATGAATTCTTCAATAGTAGGACCATCATCTTTTCCTGTAAAAAATTCCTTGCTAGAATCCATGAATGGTTTGGAAAAAATTCACTTACTTGGCAAAAATTTGAAAATGTCACAGTTTCGTCAATATTGCTCAGAATCTCTATTGTAACCTATTTTTGGAAATGGAACAACCATTCTGCATCTGCCCATGTGATAGAAATCTTGATTCAGACACTGGAATTTCAGATCTGCACTGCTACTCTCCTGCCGTCACCCAAAATTTCTGAAAAAAACACTGATTTTAAATCAGCGATATCTCCCTCATCCGGACTCCGATTCGACTGATTTTTTTTTTGAAATTAGGTGTTTTTTCACAAAGATTTCAGATCTACAATTAGATCTTGCACCAGAACATCCATATCTGCGCCGCAAACGCGTTGCCCTGAAAAATTAGCTGCAACCCCACTGATTTTTAGATCAGCGTTATCTCCTTCATCCGGACTCCGATTCAACCGATTTTTTTTTGAAATCGAGTATTTTTTCACATAGAATCCAGATCTGAAATTAGATTTTGCAGATCTTGAACCAAAACGTACATATATGATCTGCAAACTCGCCACCCTTAAAATCCTGCAAAAAGTAAAAAAAATTCTCCACTTTTATGCCCAAGAAAGTGCTCTGATACCACTTGTTGTGGCTCTGATACAAATTGTTGTGGCTTTGATACCACTCGTTGTAGATCTAACCCGGAAATATTATGATAATAGAAATAACCCAAGAATAACAAGATAGAAATAGATAGAAAGGCTTCTTTATTATCAAACCCTTATGGTAGGGAAACACCATACATTCACTCCTTAAGGAAGAAGAATACTCCACAAGCCATATGCTTGTTTATACAAAAAGAATTATCTTCATATCTCTCCATGTGGAGCCTCTAGCCTCTATATAGGCCTCATACATACAATATCATGCATCATTACCATGGTTTCCTCATACC